>APFE030612906.1:0-23245 GCA_000404065.3 Pinus taeda | reverse complement strand
GCGAAAAAAAAAAAAAAAAAAAAATGTTCCCTGCCTATTTCTAAACCGTTTTGGGGAGCGACGCTCCAGGAGCGATTTTAATAGCCTGGGAGCGGTCGGAGAGTGATCGCTCCCGGCGGTGTGAGCAACGCCCAAAAAATCGCACAACAACCAACAAAAAAAAGGAATAAAACACGCCAAAAATAAACAAAAAAAAGGGAGGGAAGGGAGGAAAGGGAGGGAGAGGGAGGGAATATAAATAAACCCTCCCTCCAATCAATTTCATTATTTTAGAAATTGTGAGTGAGAGTGAGAGTGAGAGCAAGAGGAGAGTAAGAGAGGGTGAGAAGCAAGAGAGAGTGAGGGGCAAGAGAGAGCAAGTCAGAGTGAGAGCAAGGATCAAGGAGCAAGAAGCAAGGGGAGATTGGAGGCCAGAGAGGTAGGCTCTATTCTAGCAATTTTTTCTAATGTTCATTACTAAATAAATAAATAAATAAAATTTCTCCCATTCCATTTTTTTACAGATTCAAACATCATGGTTATATTTCTTGATATTTTCTTCTTCTTGGTTCCTTTTTTGGTTATTATGGTGTTGGAGAGTAGAAAAGGGGGGGTTGAAAATGGAGAAGGGGATGAAGAAGGGGGTCATGGTGGATTTGATGAAAACCCTGGAGAGGAGGAGCTGGAGGAGAGTGAACATGAGTCTCGAAAAAATAAACAAGACCAAACTCCATTGTGGAAATATGTTAATAGGCCTAAAGTAGGGAAAGGGGGTGGAACCACTAAATTTCATTGCCCCCATTGCAACAATAATTACACAGGTTCATACACCCGTGCCAGAAAGCACCTCTGCGGGAAAAGGCCAAGGGATGGAGATAAACAAATAGGAATCAAAACTTGTACGGGTGTGTCAGCAGCAGATAGAGCTAAATACATAAGGGAAGAGGAGGAAGTCCAATACAAATCTAAAAAATCAAAGGGTTTCTTTGAACCAAGCTTACAATCACATGCACAAAAAACTTCAGCATCCTCCCAAGGCAGTGGATATGGAGGCACAAGGTCACCAAATTTAAGGCCATAGAAGCATATCAAATTTCCTTGATGAAGGGTGTAGGAATGATGTGGATTCAAAGGTTTACAGGTTTCTCTATGCATGTGGGATACCATTCAATGTTCTTCGCTCACCTTATTGGCACGAAATGGTTTCTGCCATAAATGATGCCCCTAAAGAATACAAGAGCCCTGGGTATGAAAAGGCAAGAACCGTTGGACTTGATCATGAAAAAGCAAAAATATCACATTCTTTGAATAGAATGACAATTTCTTGGACTGACCATGGGGTGTCCATTGTATCTGATGGATGGACAAATGTAAAAGGCAAGCCATTGATAAGTGTTCTTGTTGTGTCTGTTAGTGGTGCCATCTTTCTAATTGCACATGATTACTTAGACAAGTTCAGGACCTCCATCAACATTGCAGAAGCATTACTTGAAACAATTGACTGTATTGGGCCATACAATGTCATCCAAGTCATCACTGATAATGCTCCTAATTGTAGGGTAGCGGGAGCAATTATTGAGGATAAATACCCCAACATATTTTGGTTTGGATGTTTGGTTCACACATTGAACCTTTTGATGCATGATGTTGTCAAGAACAAAAATGCACAATACACATGGATTGGTGATTTGTACAAGAAAGGCAAACAAATGATAAAATTTATTACAAATCATAGCAATACCCATGGCCTTTTCCGTAGTCACTCAAGATTGGAGCTGTTGAAGATTGCAAAGACCAAATTTGGTAGCTATTACCTCACCTTCAGGCGCCTTTTGAAGGTAAGAGAGTCATTGGCTAGCATTGTATCAAGTCCACATTGGCAGGTATTAAAGGAAAGGGCTACAAATGCAACTGACAGGCGAGGTTTTGAACTGGTGGAGGAGGCCGCTCTTGATGGTCATTTTTTGACAAGTGTGAGGTAAGTATTGGATTTCACCAAGCCCATTTATCACATGATTCAGTTTGCAGATACAAACAAACCATTGATTGGCAAGGTGTATGAGCAGATGGATACCATGTTGGAGCAAATAAAAGATATTGTTCATAACAGAGATCCCGACTTGTACAAACTGATTCACGATTGTGTGTGTGAACGGTGGAATAAACTTAATCTTCCACTACATTGCTTGGCATATATCCTTACCCCAAAATACTACTCTACATCTTGGTTGGGCGAAGTGGGATTAGGACCAAACCCCATATAGATGAAGAGGTAACTACAGGATATTTGCAAGCATTAGAAAAGTTGATACCTGACAAGGAGGAATGTGCAGTGTGCGCCTTGAAATAGGAAAATACTTCAGTGGCATTGGTTTGTATGGTAACTTCCATGCGATGGACGACAGAGATAGATTTGATTCTCTCACATGGTGGGAAACATATGGCGGCCAAGGACTTTTGCCAAAATTGGCAAAAAAAGTTCTTTCATAGGTTGTAAATACTTCTTTTGCAGAGAGGTGTTGGAGCACCTACAACTACATACATAATGTGAAAAGAAACAGACCCAATGAAAACCAAGCAGAAAGCTTGGTTTATGTGCACTACAACTTGAGGTTGTTGAGTCATTACTGTGATCGGGCTTATGAGGATCACACATATAAAATTTGGGACAATCACCCAGGGGATGACAATTTGGAGGATGGCATTGTACATCTTGAAGAACTGGAAGAGGAACTTGTAAGGGATGAAGATGAAGCAGCTGCAGTAGCCATGCCACCTCCACCTCCACCATCCAGTAGCAGTGCTCCAGTTCTAAGTCTTGTTCCTTTGTTGTCGCCACCTCCATCTACACCCTCACGTGGAGGGCATGTGCCTTCTAGTTTTGGTCGTCGATCTGTGCGGGAGACTCCTAGAAGACCACCACGACCTGCTTATACTCCTGGAGACTCTCGTGGCAAGGGCCACATGTAGATTTACAGTGTACTTGTCCTTTCTAGTTTCTATTAGTTTTCATAACTGTTGAGTTTTGAGTCTTTGACTCTTAACTCTTGACTCTTTCATATCATAATGATATTTTTTGTAAACAATATAGGACTGTGACAATGAAAATTTGAAGTTTGAAGTTGGCAGTTATAACTCATTGGTAATGATTGTGAATTATGAATATGATGCTTCGTGAAAGACTAAAGTTGTTTCATTTCATTTCATTATTCATGTTTCATTTTACATCATTACATTTCATGTTAAAAGTTAGAAGTTAGAACTCAGGACTTAGAAATATCTAAGATATTACTTCCTGTAATGGTTAAACTTAGCTTACAAGTACAACTTTGGTGATCAATGATGATAAATGTTATATATTGAATTTTCAATTTTGAAAGCTTGAAATTGAAACTTTAAGATTGATGAATCATGATTCACGAGGCTCAATATGTTGTATGTTACTAGCTTGTGGACGTGGTTGATGAAGATTATAACTTCTAGATGATTGATATTATATGGTTCAATGATCAATCTATGGTTTTTTTTTTTATGTTTTTAATATCTAATTCATCATTCTACATGTTTTTGTTGACATATATGTATCAAAATATATATATATATTATATATAATTATATATATATATATATAATATATATATATATATATATTATATAAAAATTGCTCCGAGATTCGCTCCCAAACCGGGAGCTTTTGAAAATGTCGCTCCTGCACCCATTCTCGCTCCCGCTCCCAGCTTTCGCTCCCACTCCCAAGTAACACTAACGATGTAGCATGATGAGAGGGGATGCAGTGCAGATGCAGTGTTGGGAGAATGGACCAACAACAACACGGATGTAGAGGGAGCTATCGTACAGATGTAGCAGTGTTAGTAGCAGGGCCATGGGTAGCAGTACAAGATGCAGCAATGCAGAGGATGTTAGGTGGGGATGCCTAGCATCAGCACAGGTACCGATGTCATATAATTAGAGTGATGCTCAGTGTGGAGTATTACTATAGCACAGTACTTGCTAAGAGGAAGTGTTGATTTGGGGTAGCATCGAATCTACTCTAGCCATGAAAATTGGTGGAGAGGCTAAAGCACATGAGATCTCCAAGACCCATAAATGGTTTGGACAGATTGTACCGGTTTGGGAGATATTAAAATAATTAATATTTTTAATGGAGTTCCTAAGTCTAAACTTTGGAAAATAAATATTAATGGGTATTAATATAAAACTGGGTTAGAAGGTTCCAAAAGTCATGGATCAAGCCATATCTAATCTTAGCCGTTGATTAGAGATTTAATCTCGATGGTTGAAGGACCAACAAGAAAAGTATAAGAGAAGGCTTGAGAGTTAGTTGGAAGACACACCAGAGTGATCAATCGTTCAATTTGCTAGAGTCGGGTTGCTAAGCAAAGTCGAATTAGTGATCAGCAGCGAGGGGCAATGAGTACTAGACAGAAAGGCAGAGATAGTGCCAAGAGACCAGCGCAGAGGCAGAGAGCGAGAAGCAGCAGCTAGAGCAAGCCACGCAAAGCCCAACAAAGATAGTGCAAAAGCCAGAGGGCATGTGTCATCCACGAAGAAGGTAGCAGGAGTGACGCAAAGGGTCCTACAGGCTGCGCAGTACCTCAGAGAGATGACACAGAGGGTTCTGAGGCTGACACAGAGCAGCAGGAGGTTTACACAGTGCTTCAGAGTCGCTGGAGAGGGTTTCATGGAACAGGTTTTCTGAATACTTGTTTCCGAATAGAGAGGTATTACTGCCGGTTGTTTTCTCTGTCGAGCGAGCCAGTTTGGCACCCAGTTGTACTCAAGGAAATACTGCATAATAATAAACCCTCATAATAGTTGCACCGGTTTTCCCACATCGGGTTTTTCTGGGGACATTTGTCCAAAAATAACAGTGTCACTTGTATGTTTGTTTTCTTTCAATTGTTGATCTGTAGATGTTACGACTGTATTGTGTTTATTTCGGTATTTAAATGTTTTAAATAACTTGTTCGAATTCAAACAAGTAGAAGAAATAAACCAGCAGAATACAGATTAATTTTCTAACGAATAGACTTAGAAAATTCAACAATATCCACCTTCCATATCCTCCACATCCCTAGTCTCCCTCTGCATAGACCCTAGCTTATCAACAATTTTCTTTCTACCCGTTGATCCCTACCTCACATCTATTCTACCAATCGATTGTTGTCTGCGGTTGCCTTGTCACATTGTCACCTCTATGTAGCCCTAGACCTCTACCGTCAATGTGTCTGTCTGTGTCTACTCTCAGCCCAACCACCTTCCACATTTTCCAATGTGTTAGACCAACCTAAAACCTATCTCCTTTGAGCAATAACCGTTATTCACTAAGTCTCGGCCACTCCCAACGCATGACTCGTGCAACATACATCTCCACACTCCTAACAACTATTGGGCTTGACCTCTTCCTCCGCGGGCTTTGTGTATTGTCAAACTGTCATCTTACACAAGTTTATGCACTTCGTCCCATTGTCAAACCTCCCTGCATCGTCGCGTCACCTCCAAGCTACCACCATCAGACCTTTGTTGGTAGCTTGTCCACAGTGTGTTGCAACCTTTTGATTGTTAGCATTATTCAACTAGGTGCACTTGGCCTATCGACTTCAACTGGCCACCCACTCAGCTACCAACCCTTTTCTTTATTTTTTATTTTTACTTTAACTCAATGTTGAACAAACAATATCCTTACCACCGTACAATGTACATCCTTCATACAACCTAAAAATATTGCACCTCATACAATCGAGGCTAAATATGGCCTTGGAAATTACTCTACGAACCTGCCTTCCTACATGATTCAAAGATCGGTTTCAAAGTTTCTAGCTCTAATACCATATTAAATTTTCCTATGAACCTAGCACCTGACTATTCATTAACCTAGCAAATTACAAATCTACTACATAAATGCATTACTAGATTCTTACTTAATTAGTACAAGCAAACTTACACATAACCAATCTCAATCACAATGAGACAAATAGATTTTGTGCAACCAATAGTTTTTAATTAGAATTATGAACTTGCTTGGACTCTTGTCCTACGATAATGGCCCAACTAAGAAAAATCACAAATACAAAATGATTTGGATCTAATCCAATAGATCATGCACTAAATTAAGATAATAAATTATATTATTTATAGATATTATACTATCTACAAATATGGGCATTCTTATGTCCTAGGTTGGCATGCAAGCATCATGAGATGGACCTATTAGAACACATGATTTAAAGGAACATTTACTACTTAAAGCTCTATAAAGGTGATTGCTTCTTGTAAATTCCCCATTTTCCCTTTATCCTGGTGCACCTATTTATGCCCCACACAAACCATCTTCTTATGTATGCTCACCTCTTTGGCCATAGCCATCATTCTTCATGGTCGTTTCACAATTCATTTTGCATTTGCACTCCCCATGGCAATGTACCATATCCTCCAAGGCAAAGAGAAGGTTTGTTGTAGCCTCCACGTCAAGCCAAGCCATCTAGAGTTGAAGCACTCAAAACACCTCCTAAATTTGAAGCATGTGATCATCATTAAAGGGGGCCAACTTCACTTAGGGTGGTTGTGAGGGATTAAAGGAGCAACGTGGCACATATGTTGAGCAAGTAAGATGTCAAAGCAAGTCAAAGATACTGCATTGGACCAAGAACAACTCAAAGCAAGCGAAATGGAGCCTTGAAGCACACATCAAGTTATGGACCAAAAGAAGAGATGTTGTGAGTGAAGTTTTCTGGGAAATGATGAGAGGAAATTTACACGTCCAATGTTTCAGGTGGACTCACCACCCATCATCAAGGACAGAAGCAGACTTGTGACACTTGTCCAATTTTTCAGGTGGACTCACCACCCATCATTAGGGAATGAAGCAAATTGTTGGGATCCCAACAATTTGCTCCATTCCCTAATGATGGGTGGTGAGTCCACCTGAAAAATTGGACAAGTGTCACAAGTCTAAATCTCCTCACAGCATTTCCCAGAAAACTTCACTCGCAAAGAAGAGATGTTGTCTACCTTCCCTAACTGTTGGAGGACATCCAAGTCAAATAAAGGAATGTTGAGCCATTTCAAGAGGTCACTGAGCCTTCCAAGCTTTCCTACTTTTTGTTCAAGTCAAATCAATCCAATACCCAAGGGAGCATTGTACTCTGAGGCCAAACCAGCCCTCCTTAATTGTAAATCAAAGCTCTTGATGTGATGTCACACCTCTTTTTAGGGTTTTAAGAAATATAAATTTGTAATTTTACTTAGTCACCAAGCATTTTGTGGATGACAAGTCACCCTTTCTTCTAGGAGCAAAAGGAGGATAGATGTTGAGAGCCTCATCTATAAATAGAGAGCTCTCCCTCCTTTGTGAATTGTTGAGATCATTTGCCAAAATGTAATTATTTTCATAACGCTGTGGTGCTAACATTAGAGTCTCTTTGTCTTAGTTGTTCTAAATCATTTTCAAAGGGAAATTTGTGATTAATTCAAGACTACTACATGGCTAGCAAGTTTGATCCATTTAAAGGGAAACTTTGTCACTTGGAGAGGGACATCTACAATTTTTCCTTTCACTTTTGTCTTGTTGGTATGAGGTAAGTATTGGATCTCCGAGTTGGGTTATACCTAAGGTTCCTCAACAAGGGTTTCATTTTATTTCATGTCATTATTGAACTTATGGTTTAAGGCTATCCCCTTGAGAGGGATCCCTCTAGTAGGGGGCTTGGTTTCATATATTGTTTTCATTAGACAAAGAGGTAATTTCACTTCTAGGGTTCTACCATTTTGCCCTAATCCACAAGCATTCGACAACCAACTTAAGAAGGGAATCTATCTTGACCATAATATCACTATTGGAGATAAGACATTCAAACCCTAATTCAACAACCAACCAATTTTTTCCAAAATTCTTGCAATTGTCTTTTATTTATTTGTATTATTCAAAAAACCTTAACAACAAAAAACATAAAATATATAAAATATAAAAATCTAACCATCAAAATATAAAAAATAATCCGTGGAATATCTTTCATTTATTGTTCATGAAAAAGTTGATGGATTACATTCTTGAATTTAAGTGTGTTTTTTTAAGCATGTCATATTGAAGATTTAAAGGGCCAAGTAAAACAGCCTTCGTGTCTATTGCTTTAAAGGTAATCTAAAATCAATTTGAGGATTTTGAAGGTGTCTTCACAAGCCTTACTATTTACAACAATATCTTCAAAGATTGGTGAGGCTCCTTGCCAAGAGTTTCGTGAAAGGTTGTCTCTAACATCTTTAAAGCCCTAGTTATATTTATGAAGAATTTTCATTACGTATATTTAATATTTGGAAGTATTTAAAGCTGTGCTAAGTGCGGCAAAAAGTTTTATCTTGATTAGGGCATTATCATTTTAACTCCTTGGAGATTGAACCCCTAATTCATGCAACTTTGGATCAAATTGTTGCAATTTATTATTTGTATTCGTTGCTATTTCAGTCCCCTAGAAAGGATCCATCACTGTAAGTGTGTTTCCACACTCTTGGGTTGCTTCAAAAACACTCCAAATATGTTTTTTTCTGCATTTTCTATATTATTTTGCAAATTTTGAAGTGTAGAACAGCAGCAATCTTGTCCCACTTAGATCACAAATTAAGCGGTAATCAAAAATAAAAACTCTTTCTCTCACACTCAAGCTTTCAAGGTAACCTTTTGTTGAGTATTTTGAGTGAGTTTTGCTTGCTGATTTGTATTTTCTACAAAGGAATATTAATTATATTATACAACAGCCTAACATTTACTTCATTTTTAACTCCTAACCTTCATCATTTTGAGCGTTTATAGGCACTGGTCTTCGAAGATCACTGTGAAGTGTGTAAATTGGGACACCCCACATGGCATTCTAGGCGTTGGCCTAAATTGAGAGGAGCGCGTTGAGGTAACAATGAGTGCATCTCCTATGTGCTTTACCATTTAGCAATTTGACCAAACCTTGCCAAGGCTGCTAATTCAAGCGCTAACAGGACACATCATAATTCAGTGGGGATTCCTTTGTTGGTTGGTTTCACTGATTATAATTGGATTGACAACCCTAATGATTGAAAGCCTACTGCAGGTTGTCTTCAATCTTGGTTCAGAACCTGTTGCCTGAGCTTCTGAGAAGCAACATGCCCTTGCTATTTCTTCTGTGGAAGTAGAGTATTCAACAATAGGTAGTGCAAGTCAAGAAGCCTTTTCACTTCAACAAATCCATTTAGAGTTTGGAATATGGATACTACGATCAACATCCAACCACACTCTGCTGTGATAATCAAAAAATCATTTAGCCAGCCAAAGGTCTAGTTCAACATAAGTGCAACAAACACATTGAGCTACACATGCACTTAATCAAAAAGTTTCTTCGGGATTGCATTCTCGAAGTGTTCTATTATCCTACAAATGATAAAGTTGCTGAAATTTTCAGTGTCTCTTACAAAAGCAAAGCTTTCCAAGCTTCAATCTAAGTTAGGAATTTGAGAAGTTGTCCTTGAGAGCAGATAGGCTATACTATAATGTCTCCTTCCTTTTCCTATTGTGTTACCTTTGTAAATCCTTCAATCCTGTTCCAAGTTTTGCTTCAAGCAGGACGTAAAGACACTTACGAATTAGTTAAGATCAACTTGGTCTAGTGCGTTTTTAGGTAAATTGTGTTTCTTTAGTGTGCATTTGTAATTATCTAATATGGCGGTCATGAGTATATTCTAGACATAAAGTGATCTGATGATTCATCTTCTCCTTCATTCTAATGGCTATTGCATTGTGGCTTAGCACCCAATTTGTCCATGATCTTTATTTAAAAGAGCATGAGGGGTTATTTGCTAATCATCAATTGTGAGAATCTCATATTTAAATTATTTTCCTTTTAAATAAATCCATTGCCTCAAGTGGCCATGTTAGTTAAGGCCATGCCATTGTTTTCCTATTTGAGGGTTGTAACCACATAATACACTGGGTTACTGATATTTGATTTGTTTATGTGAAAAGTTATTTAATGTGTTCGACCTGCATGCATGTACCACGTTTATCAAACATTTTCAAGGTACGAAATCTCTGCATTCCAGAAGATATATTCTAAAACCCTTAATCACAAGAACTATAAAATTATTCAAAAGGAAACAATGTAATTACACAAGCATCATTCTGGGATCACAAATCTCATATGCTTGTCATGCATGTGTCATTTTTTATCCGAATTAAAAGAAAGCAAGAAAGTTAGATGATTAACATAAAAGGTACCTGCAAATGTTTTCCCCCTAAAACAATGACTCGCTTACCTGTCCATAGCCAACATCAACACCATAAACAAAGGATGCACCATACTGAAGTAAGCAATCTGTGAATCCACCAGTGGAAAGACCAGAGTCTAGTGCCACTTTTCCAGCAACATCAATATTTAGTTTTTCAAGTGCTGCCTCCAACTTATATCCTGCTCTGTAAATGGTCACCTTGTTATGACATAAACAAATGGAAAATGGAACACAGTATAGTGGTGTATGTCATGTAATGAGTACAAGCTACTAACAAAAGGAAGGTAAATGTACTGTAAATCTGCAAAGGCAGGGCTGTGATGAGAATTATCACCTACATACATATTTTGGGGATTCAGCAGTAATCTCAACAACTGCCTTATCTTTAACAGCCATCCCCGCCTTACCTGCTACTCGTCCATCTACCAGCACTTTACCTGCAAAAGAGAGATTCTCAATAAAACCATAGAAATTGCAATCACGTAGTCTGCAGATGCAAAATATGAAACAGAAATAACCTTAAAAAACAAATCACGCGAGTTATCAGAAAAAAGGAGTAAATCTACTGCACGCACACACACACACAAAAATTGGATTTAGCTCAGGTGATTTAACGAACAAAGTTCATAAACTTACGCTCTGATACCAATGTTACGAACAAAGTTCATAAACTTACACTCTGATACCAATGTTACGAACAAAGTTCATAAGCGCAACAGAATACTCAAAAGATCTCATATATATAAACATCCATGATAGGACAATACTATATTATAAATATCCATGATTGGAATACTATATTATATAAGAATTGTACAGAAGATATGAGATATGTTTTACAAATGAGGGTCTTCTTATATACCTAGGCAGGTGCCCCTTCATGAACGGTCATGTCCCTAGTGACATGCCTCTTCAATAACTAATTATTGCTTAATTTAATCATTATTTTTATTAATATTATTTATGTAATTTTATATTATTTTATATATTTTTATTCATAACATTGCCTTCCTCTTCAAAAAGCTTATTGTTAATAAGATGTGTCATCTATTTCTTTCGTCTTGTAATCTATTCGTATCTTCTGGAGTTCTTTGAATTGTCATCTTCAATGATACAAGATGATAGGATCCTTTGAGTGATAAATAAAATTGTCAAACTAAGAAAGAATCTGGTCATCCTAAATCAATCTTTTGTGGAACTTTGCAATTACTTGATAGCTGGGATAAATTGTTATTGTTAGACTAGATTGTGCTGACATCATTATGCTTTGGAACATAAGTTTGTTGTTTCTGTTCTGAGTGATTCTGATACGCAAATTGATTGAAATGTTTGCCCTTGTGATTCGAATGTAGATAAGGAGTTTTCATGACCTGATTTCCCCTTAACTTGTTTGGGTTGATTTCTTGATTTACTTGAAGTATCTAATTCCTTTAGGTACATAAGCCACTTGGTTAATCGTTGGATGTTTATTCGAAATCTCCGTCGTTTGAACTGCAACATCTAAATATGGTTTTACTTCCACTGGTTTGTCATCATCTTGAGTTGTGGTATTGAATAGATCAATATTTATTCTTTTTTCTTCAACATGGATTGTTACGTTTGAAGACTTCGATGATTCTTTCATGATAAGTTCTTCTAGTTTGGTTTTCATTGATTCCTTATCATTTTTAAGTTTCTTAATTTGAGTGAGTAATTTTTTGTTGTTGTCGTTAAGGCAAGTAACTTCTTTATTTTTGTCTGAGATAATCTTTTCAACTTCCTTTCGCATATTTTGCATTGCCTTTTGGTTTTCCTGAAGAATTACTTTTGTAATATCTTTTACATTTTCTGGTGTAACTAAATTTGGCTTCAACATAACACCCTGTAGCGTTATTTACTTCTTTTCGTAGGAAAATGTCATTAACTTCTCCTTTTGTATTTAGGATAAAGGATCCTAGAGTTTCCATCCAAGGTGAACCCAAAATAATGTCACCTTGAACATTCCATAGGGATTGAACATAAAATTGTGATATAAATGTATAATCCCCAACGCTTAATTGTAAATCGGTTATTTCATATTGTTTGTTGTTCAAGAAGTCTAAGTTTTCGATTATGTTTGATTCGGGAATTACCAATTGGTTTGCAATTCTTGGGTTTATATAATTTTTATTTTCGGCGGGAGAGATAGCAATAGTAACATCTTTTCCTGCTAAAGTTGCCTTAATTCCAAATAGCATTGAAGCATAGTCAAATGAAGCTCCTGGAAATCTTCCTTCTTTCATTTTTGACTTAGACTCTATTCCTTTTTTGTCAGTGATTGATTCCATTTTGTTTTGTCGCGACGAGCTTAGGGTTTGAAAGATGATTCCTTCTCTTTTCTTTTCCTATTTTTTCCTTTTTTTAAATAATCTTCAAAATATTTAGAATAATTTGTCTTATAACCCTTCTCTCCTTTAAAAGGAGCCTTGAATACTATTCATAATTTTACATTTTTTAACTCCTTAATTATTTCACACACACACACATATATATAGGAAGTTGTGAAAGGAAGCTAAGATGACCAATGAAAGAACTAAGATGAGGTTTGTATGCATCTATGTTTTCAATTAAAGTCATGTCATCATTTGTACCAATGAGCATGGGAAATTGCTCTAGTAGCATGGTCAAGAATAGGGTAGATCTCTTTCATTGAAGATATGCATGAAGACATGGTTCTCACACTGAGAAAGGTCAACATGAGAAATATCCTCATATGAGGTATGAGGTGGTTGACAAGAGAACCTATAAAGAGGCATATGGGAAAAGAGATCAGGAATAAAAGATAACATGGACACGAGGAATCAATATTTGACAGATTTGTTGAGACATTTCCTAGAAGAAGGCGCGAGAATTCTGGCAAAGGAAGAAAAGGACAAAGGACCCTTGACACCTGGAAAGACCTTGGAGATATCAACATGCAGGATGCTAATGATTCAAGCCAACAAAATGTCATGATAAGAAGCCATCTCGTAAGGTACTATTTGATTTAATGTTATGCTTTATTTTCTTGTATAATATCTAGATAGGTTCATGCAGGGCTACTGGAACAAGAGTTGTAAGTGCAAGTACAACTAGCATTGTGGTAAGATGGAAATTCTTGAAAGAGTTCCATATTTGTATCAAGAAGGCCACTTACCATGGAGAAAGGAATGACATGACGAAGTAAGAAGGAAAGTGATCGATGATTGATGCCCTACAAGGAAGAAATTCGACTAAATTTCATGACATCAAGGAAAGAAATTGATCAAGCAACTAAAGGACCCACAAGAAGATGTTGCTGATGAAAAAGGAGAGTCCCTAGTTGAAGAGGGAGCTTTGACAAGTCCCTAATTAAGAGGGAACTTGGGCATGTACCTGGTCAGAGGGAGCTTGGGTCCATTCCTTTATAGGAATGGATATATCTTCCCTAGTTGAAAAGGAGAGATAGACACAACATTTTTGTCTTCACCTGAGAATAAAGAATGGAGGACTGGGTAATCATCTGGCATCTGATGCACTTTGAGGATGTGTAGGGCATCCAAGAAAAGAGTAGGCAAGAGGACTGATACTCTTTGAGGGTTGGGAACCCAAGATAAGAATAGTCCTAGAAGGTCATACTCAGTGAACACCCAGGTGGGTATGTACCTGGACAGACAATGATGAAGGTGTCTATAGTCATTGGTCTCGCCAACATTGTGCTCTGATCTAATGAAGAGATAGAGTTGTCAGTCAAGGCCTAGCTGTGGAAATAATGTTGGTTACTATGATGCTAGAACGGATAGATTGCCAATGGATTTCTCTTATGTGAATTCTTCAGATTGAAAATGTCCAAACACCTTGTAAAATGATTTATGAATACCTCCCTAGTTAAGAGGGAGTGTTGAAGAAAGTGTAACTAGGTTCGGTCTTCATAAATGTAATTTTGATCTTTGTACTTGTAAAAGAAAATATTTATTATTTTTGTCATTATCAAGAATAGGTTTCTTGCCCATTTGATAGGTCAAGCACATGTTTAAGTGCTTCTAGGAAATTCAAAGGGTCAATGTAATTGTTGAAGACCCATGTGGGCATGTTACAATATTTAAATCTATCTATTAGAGTCAAAGAAATATGTCAAAAGAGATCCTCCAAAGCAAAGACAAGTCTCCTCTTCAAGTCGGCTCAAAGAAATGAATTTTTGGTGCACTTAAGGACATGTCGGCCTCATTAGCTCGAGTCGGCCCAAATAGGAGGGACAAACTCCTATATATAGGGTAGTTCGACCTAACCAATACACTATCAAGCAATCTCTGAAATCAATGAGGAAGAAAGTCAAGAAGGAGGTGTGAAGAAGAAAATAAGGTTGCTTCTAGGCCAGCGAAGAAGAGAAGAAAGAAATCCAAATTTTTGGGACTGTTTTAGGGCTCTTTTCTATCACACGTGCGAAGGAGAAAGGGCTCATTCTGCTGCCACATCAAATCTGCAATTGTAGTCATAAGAAGTAGCTCGGTTGGACTAGAAGAGATCACCAATCAAAGTCTCCTCATCAAGCGAAGAAGGGGACACCTAAAGCGAAGGAAAGAAGCAAGTAAAAAGGTCAATTCCAAGCCCTAGATCAGCCATATGTGCAAAGAAATCAGATCTGCAGTAGTGTTAAGAGGGTCAGCCTCTAACTCAGAAATATATCGGAGAAGAGCCTCTCTCTCTAGTCTAAGTATCAAGGAGAAGGAAGATTGCCAAGCCAGGTAGAGAAGGAATGGAAGGCACCAAAGAAGAGGTCTCTAAGGAGATCTAGGGTTTCTACAGTTGTCGAAAAAAGAGCGAAGGAAAGTGCCATCTGTTGCCAGAAGAAGTGCACAGGAAGAGATCAAGGTGCAATGCAAAAGAAGGCTTTGATTGAAGAACATAAGGGAAGAGAGATTGTGTCTTGTGCTTGAAGGATCTACTAGTCAAGGGTCTAGGGTTTGGCATTTGTCAATTGAAGCTTCAATAAGAGAAATTTGCAAAAGGGTTTTCCTCTCTAAGAGATAGAGGTTTTGCCCTGGCTGAGAGCCAACATCTTGTGTTCTTGTCTCTTTTGTTTTGGTAACTATTTGATGAAGTAAGAGAACACACTCTAATAATAATAAGAGAAGATTATGCTAATAAGAAAAAGTAAAAAGTACCTCACAAACAGTTATCATCGTCAGAAGAATCTCATCATATGCCCTAGATTCTTCAACACTAAGAACCTCTCTAAGACCAAGTCAACCCTTGCTTGAAGATGTAGCAACCTCTCCTTTCTTCACCCTTGATCCTGCAACTCAATTTTGATCTTCTCAACCTCTACCTCTGCAATTTTCGGCTACATGTAGTTGGCTGCAACTTCCCACCTGTGACCGAATTAGGGCTATTTAAGCCCTCTTCTTCTTCACTTCACCTAGGGATACTTTTCTTATGAATTCGGCCTTCAATATGGATCTTTCTCCTTCCTTGATTCGATTCGACCCTCCTATGATCATTGTAATTTGGTCTTTACTGCAAAGATACAAAGCCTAATCTGCAGAGATACAAAGCCTAACAGATATGTAATTGCTTCACTCTTCCTTCGGCCTTTATCTCTTCTTCTTCGCTCGAATGAGAAGCTTCTTCTCTGTCCTTGTGCTTGAACTTCTTGTTTCTTCGTTGTTGTGTCTAGAATTAGGCCGAGTACAACTACATATAGTGATTTGCCCATGTAAATAAGCCGACTTGACTGGATCCTAGGTCGACATGTCATCTTGGTGTAGTGTCATTGCTCCATTTTAAGGCCGACTTGAGCTTGGTCTTGGAGGGTCTTTTGGCTCTTACAATGACTCAAATACATGTGTAACATGCCCAAGAAGGGTCTCTCATACATGACATTGACTCAATTGACTTTATGACTTAATGACCAGACTAATAGCTCACAATGGGAGCTTCATCTATAAAATAAAATTCCTTGAGCATGAAACCCATGTCTCAAAAATAAAATAATTTTACTTTTCCTTCTTTACATCAATTACATAAAATCATGATTACACGTCATTATGAAGACCGAACCTAGTTACATATTTCAACACTCCCTCTTAACTAGGGAGGTATTCATAATCCATACAAGGTACTTGAACATTCTCAATCAAAAGAATTCTCACAAGAAGAGTCAGATTGGTAACCCATCTGTATAGCATCATATCATCCAGCGTTCTTGCATAGCAAGGCCTTGACTAACATCTCTATCTCTCCACAAGATCAAAGCACAATGCTCGCAAGACCAATGATTTATAGACACCCTCATCATTGTCTCTCTCAAAACAAACCCCACCCAGGTTCTCTTAGAATATGTTCCACCAGGACTATTCTTATCTTGGATTCCCAGACCTCAAAGAATATTGATCCCCTACGACTACTCTTATCTTGCATGCCCTACCACATCTTCAAAGAGTATCGGATGTCAGATGCTTACCCAATCCCCCTTTCTATCTTCCCAGGTGAAGACAAGAATGATGTGTCTATCTCTCCCTCTTAATTATGGAGGATATGCCCATTCCAATGATGGAATGTACCCATTCCTATAAAAGGAATGTACCCAAGCTCCCTCTTAATCAGGGAATTAACCAAGCTCCCTCTTAACCAGGGACTCGCTTCCAACAACTCTTTAGGTGGAGATCATGGGACAAATAGCTGCTTGAAGAACTCCTCTTTTTGATGTCATCAACTTCTTTATTATTTAATCAGGAGCCTTCATCTTTTTGGGACTTTTTCCCAAGGCATCGACCATCCATCACTTTCATCATGTTAGTCATGTCACCCTTTCTTTCATTGGAAAGTGATCCATTAGTCCATATTTGGCATTTCCTTCAGGATCTTTCATCCTACCACATGAGTGTCAGTTGTAGATGATATCTACAACTCTTCCTTTGGTATCCCTGCATAAGCCCATCTAGAAATTTTTCAAAAATAGAAAATGAATATTAAATTAAAGATACCTTTGTGATGGTCTTTTATCATGACATCTCCTTGTTTGCATCAGCATCTTGCATATATATTGACACATCTCCAAAAAGATATACAATGTCAAGGGTCTCTTTCTTTTTCAGACTTTATAAGGATCTTTATATATTTCCCATGGAGATATAATAGTCAAATTTACTAGTCCTTGGATGTTGATTTCCTTCTCCATAGTTGCATTTTTCATGATCTCTTCCTTTCTTTATTCACACATTTCCTTCCAAGAACTTCCAATCATAGTTCCTTCAACTGTCAACCACCTCATATTTCATATGAGGACATATTAGGTTGATTTCATCTAGTCAATGTGTGAACCATGCCTTCATGCATCCTTTCAAAGGAGGAGATCCTTTCTTTTTATCGTGCTCTTGAGGTATAACACTCATTTATGATATCTACAACCATATGACATGACTCTGTTTTATCAAGTATAAGCATACATACCTCATCTCTTTCTTTTGGTCATCTAGACTTCCTTCAGCAGCTTCCTTGATTGAAAGAACTTCAATCCCTTGACTTGCTTCACTTCTTTTGACATCATACCATCATCCTATGAATCCCATACAAGTTGGAATTCCTGGCGAGACACTTGCTTCTTCCAGTAGGTGAACCTTCCAATGAAGATTCCAGTGAAGATGATGAAGATCTTGATCATCCTCATTCTGCAAATGCTCCTTTTGAATGATGTATAATGAGATCTATACTAGATGACTTTCTTTTTCCCACAAGTACTACTTATGTTTCTAATGAGGTTACCAAGAGCTACATCTTTCTCTAGGTGGTTGTTATAGACCTCTATTTCAGCTATTTTCATGCTTCTTAATCATGATGTCACGAGTTCTTGCTTTTACGCATATGCTTCTATGATGCCATCTCTTAACATGATGCATCCTATAGAACTTCTAATGATAGCTATACTTTACAACTGAAAACTTGAAAAGAACTAGGTGAAGAAGACTATCTCAATCATAGTACAGATCTTTTACTTCCTCCTTCTTGGATTTCTTCTTTTCAACTCCTTCTACTTCTTCAGTGATATGGGTTTCTTCTCTTCCTCTTTTGTTATTGTCCTTCGTGAGCTTCGGACAATCTCTCTTGTAGTGCCCATATTATTGACATCCATAGCATTGAACCTTTGCCATATTCTTCTTTCTTTTCTGAGGACCAAATTTCCCAAACTTCCCTTTCTTTTGGATATAGCAGCATATGCTTGAGTTTGTTCATTTGATCCTACATCAGATTTTTCCTTCAACCCGGTTTCTTCAATTTGGCATAGTGGCCACAAATCATTGAATGGAGTAGCTTCCTTTTTCCCATAGACACTTGATGTGAAGTTTCCCCATTCTTCTGATAGCGCATTGAGCACTATGGTAGTCATCTCTTTGATAGACATTATCTCTCCCAATTCTTATAGTTGATCTCTTATTTCAGATATCCTCATAAGATACGTGGTTATTCCTTCTTCTTTTGATATCTTCATCTTGTAGAGTTCTTGCCTTAATGAGATCACTTCTCCTGCATTGCTTATAGAGAACAATTCTACAAGTTTGTCATATATTTCTTTTGATGTTTCTAATTTTGATACATAGGGAATGAGGGGATCCTTGATGGATTCTATGAGAATACTTTCAGCCCTTACTTCCCCTTTCATATACCTTGCAAGTGCTTGAGCATCTTCCTTTGGAAGTTTGGTGATTGAGCCCTTAACATGTTCCATGCCCTCATTTACTATGAGGTTTAGATCTGTCATTTTCTTCCATGCAAGAAAGTTTGAAGCCACAAGCAATTTGTTGCAATCCTTGCAAAAATACATTTTGACAAATTCGGATGTACTTACTTGTGAAGATGTTCCTTCAACTTGTTGCCTTCTTGAATTTGACAATGATATAGATAATAGAAAACTTCTTCTTGATGAAGATGGTTTTCTTCAAAAGTGATCCTTGACTCCAAAGAGAGGGACATCACCTTCAATCCTTTGATGATGCCAACAGCTCCTTTCTTCTTACTTCTCTTGGATGAGTATACTTTAAGATGCTTTGGTTTGATGATTTCTTCAATTCAAGTAGAGTTATGGTCTTTTGAGGTCTCCTTCCTTGAGATGATGATTTGAGAGAGGATCCCAAGAATGCTTTAACTGTGGACTTCTTCTTTGATCGATCTAGGGTTTTGACACTTCCTTCAAGATAACGAAGTAGCCTTTATCTTCAAATTGCCTTGGATATGAGAGGATCTTCTTGATTCTTTGATGCCCTTATTATCCTTCTAGAACCTTGATCTTTAAGAGCTTGAGTATCCCTTGTTGAGTTGCCCTTCCTTGACTTGTTACTTTAGCGCTGATATCATGTTGAGAAATCTAGGGCAGAGAGATGAGGTGATTTCTCTTAATATGATAACTATTTGAGATGCAAATTTACTTAGTCTTTATTAGCTTCTTCTTTCACTTTATTATATTAATCTTTTCTATCATCAAACAACTACCAAATCATAAATAATCATCAGACAAGGGACACAAAAATGTAGGTGATTAGCCAGGACCAAAACCTCTCCAACTTGAGAGGAAAACCAAAACGAATTCTTCTTCTTATAGAATCTTCAAGTGATGAATTCCAAGACCAAGACCCTTGACCTAAGAACCTCTCCAAGACCAACTCAACCCTTGCTTGAAGATGTAGCAACCTCTCCTTCTTTCTTCACCCTTGATCTTCCAACTCAAGTCCGATCTTCTCGACCTCTACCTCTAAAAATTTTGGCTACCTGTAGTTAGCTACAACATCCCACGTGTGACCAAATTAGGGGTTTTTAAGCCCTCCTTCTTCGCTTGACTTAGGGATACTTTTCTTATGAATTCGGCGTTCAATATGGATCTTTTTCTTTCCTTGATTCGACCCTCCTATGATGACTATAATTCGATCTTTACTGCAAAGATACAAACCCCAATCTCCTCACACGTGTGAATAGAAAGTGACCCCAAACAAAGCTGTAACTGCTTCGCTCTTCCCTCGACCTTTATCTCTTCTTCTTCACTTGAACGAGAGGCTTCTTCTTTGTCTTTATGCTCGAACTTCTTGCTTCTCTGTTGTTGTGTCTAGAATGAGGCTGAGTACACCTATATATAGTGATTTTCCCATGTAAATAAGCTGATTTGACTGGATCTTAGGCCGACATGTCATCTTGGTGTAGACTCATTGCTCCATTTTAAGGCCAACTTGCTAGAAGTGCTTGAGCTTGGTCTTGGAGGGTCGTTTGACTCTTACAATGACTCAAATACATATGTAGCATGCCCAAGAAGGGTCCCTCAAACATGACATTGACTCAATTGACTTTATGACTTAATGACCAAACCTAATAGCTCACAATGGGAGCTTCATCTATAAAATAAAATTCCCTGAGCATGAAACCCATGTCTCAAGCATAAAATAATTGTATTTTTCCTTCTTTACATTAATTACATAAAATCATGATTACACATGTCATTATGAACACTGAACTTAGTTACATAGTTCAACATCTTAGAGGTGGAAATTGTCAAGGAGATTTGCCTCAAGAATTTGCAGGAATTTTGCTTTAGAGCGCGATGAGTTTCCTTGAGGAGTTTCAGGTTGGAAGTGACTGCATCTATGAGGGCCGAAATTTTCTCTCTAGGGCCTGCACAGGGGTTTCACTGGGCCTGTTTGTTGAGCAGGACTTGTGCCGATAAATAGTTGGAGTTTCACTCTATTATTTCAAAGCTATTTATGTAGGTGTTTTTCAGTTATTTGGTGGAGGAATTTTGGGTAGAGAAGTTGTAGTTTTTCTAGTGGGACGTAGGATTGGGCAGTGGGTGAATGCACATAATTTTGGGTAATTCCAGGAGGTTGGAATTAGCCCAAAAGCTTTCTGGGTTTTCCTACTTCGTGATTGGGGAGCACTGTCCTAATTTTTCAGACTTTTTAGAGCAGATTTTAGGCTTCAAATATCAGTTTGCCTCTAGCAGCAGCAGCAGAAGCAGAAAATTTATAAGCGGAGCATACAGTTAGTGAGGCTATTTCAACATGGAGTTTCTTTCATTATCACTTGAGTTTTGCATGCTTGCTTTAGCAAGCCCAGGTGCACTCATTCCACTACATTTTGTACCCAGATTATCATTGGGTGTTCAATAAAATGGCCCAACTCTATTATTTCCACTCAACAATGTTCTAAATTTATTTTTCTTGTGTAGTTTTCAGATTGCATGCTTATTTATAAGTTGTAGCTAGTTCATGTTTTGATATTTCACTGTATTTCTCTAGCTAGAATATTACAATAGGTGCCCCTTCATGAACGGTCATGTCCCTAGTGACATGCCTCTTCAATAACTAATTAATGTTTAATTTAATCATTATTTATTATTATTATTTATTTATGTAATTTATATTATTTTTATATATTTTTATTCATAACAGTGATTGGGAGAAATGTTGTTATCCCACCCACACGGGTTTGTTGAGAAACGTAACAAGTATCGGTCTTCATAATTGTAATAGAGTCGTGATGTAATGTATTTGTCAAAAAAAAGAAGAAAGAAAAATTATTTATAAGCATGGGTTTCATGCTCTATTTATTTCGTTTCTAGGTCAAGCCTCCATTGAAGGCTTCTAGGGTTTGCATCATGTGTCATTGTCCATGGCATCATGTAATGTCAAAAAAGAATTATCATAGTGTAAAAAAAGAATTATCATTTTTATGTAATGTTCATGTAAACCCTCCTCCATCAAGTCGGCCCCATTAAAGGCGCTACAACCACTATAAATTGAAGTGCTACTCGACCTATTTGGGCATCAATCATACATGAATTTGATCTGCAATTTTTCAAGTGAAAAAGGAAGTACGAAAAAGTCTAAAGAGAGGTCTTTATCATTGCAAAGAAGGAATAATCATAGTGAAGAAGGAAGGGATCTTTGGGAGCCGAGATTCTCTATTTTCCTGCCATGCATGCAAAGGAGATTGAGGTATATTGTACAGCCGAAGGTGCAGGCCGAACTTCAGTATTGCAAAGAGAGCTGAAACCTTTGTTGAAGAACTGATTTATGTTGACTTGTGAAGAAATGGGCCAAAGCTTGACTAATCTTCTTAGGAGGCTAACTTGATGGATGGGAGGAAGTCTACATTTTGGTCGAAGTGTCTAGACTGTCTCATTTGATTTGATTTTAAAGAAGAGAAGAAGAATTTCTAGGTTTTCCCCTAGAAGAGGGGTTTTGCCCCGGCTGAGTGCCTACATCTTCTGTTCTCTATTGCTTGGCATTTGTCTTGAGGATAAGAATATAATAGTTATAAAGAAGTGATAAGAAACATCCCAAGAAAGTGCCAAAGTAAGAGAAATCAAATTAATAAAACTCTAACTATGTTGCCCAAGGATTTCTCAACAGGGTTCAGTTCCCACATGTGACAAGTTGAGCTCATAATGAGTATTTCTTGTAATGCCTTAAAGCCTTGTCACCTGAGTAGTTCCTTGTAAGGTTCTAAATAGTTTACTCTAAAATTTACCATAAATAGAATATGAAAACTATTATCAGGATCTAACTAGCATCTACAATATCAGAATAATATCATACAATATCAAAATAACATCAAAATTTATTAGTTGATGTCGAAAACCTACCTGAATTTATGTGGTTGGAGATGTTTCCAGTTTACTCCTACTCTCGTTCCCGCTCCCGTTACCAAAAGACCAAAACCTCCCAGCCAAACTGAGTACAACCTAGGTACTCAGTTCCAGAGTGTGTTCCAGTTGATACAGTCTGGTCCCCCGTGCCCAAAATCTTAAGAACAATTGAGACTCTCTCAAAAATTTCTCCTTATTTTCCTCCCTTCCTCAAGATTTCCTTCCTCCTTTTAATTCCTCGTCCACTGCCTTCCTCCCATCTCTGTGTCATTGTTTTTCTAATTGTAACTTTTATAAAATCAAATCTCATTTGATTTTGTTGATTTTATTTGGATACGTAGGTTTGATTGATTAAAGTTTATATTTAATAAATTAATTTAATTTATATAGTTT
>APFE030612904.1:0-14001 GCA_000404065.3 Pinus taeda | reverse complement strand
TTTATTCCCGATGCACTTGTTGATGAGCTTGATTGATTGTTAGCATACTTATTCAACTTGTCTACATAATCAATATGCTTCATTAATCTATCATTAATGACCAAAGGACTTGGCAGCCCTATATTCTGCAAAATTGTGAACTACTCCATAAAAGAATTAATTTCCACCTGCATATCCTGGCACCTTCTCTCTAAGTTCTGCATCAAATTTATCTTGGTTAGAATCCTTTTGATTTCCAAAATGGTGTTTTTCCTGTCTGATATACCAAGTTCTTCCAATTTATCTCTATTTCTATTATTCAAAAAATGTATAAGCCTGTTGGCTTCATCTCGGATTTGTCCTAACAAAGCTCTTGTCTTCTGAATTTCTTTCTATGTTTCTTTCACTAAATCAATTTGTTCATAGATCACTTGGATATATGGCCACACATCATTTATACATTTAATGATGTTGGCCCAAAGGATTTTCTTGATCTCTGCCAAGGGCTTATCAAAAGTGAGCTCTTGTTCTAATGTTTTTACTTTATTTTCTAAAGCTTTGATCTCCCTTGTTTTTTCCACAACACTTATTTTGGAGATATCATAGTTTCTCTCTGCCTTAGCCAATTATTCTTTTACTTGTTTACACTCTATAACTTGTAGTCTCATTCCTTCCATGGCCTTTATTAATTCTTTTGTGCTTAAATTAGCACTGCTGCCTGGTGATGTTTCTACTGTTGATGTACCTGTTGCAATTGTACATGTGATTAGCTCTGATGTGGCTGTTGGGATATTTGGAGCTAATGTTGTTCCAAGTGTAGATGGGACTGTAGTTGAGACTATGGGGATTACCTCAGGAGGCTAAGAGGTCGACTCTCCCTATTTTTCCTTCAGTTCTTTTTCTAATGCCTGCTCTGTATCATTCAATCTTTCATTAAGTTTCAAGAGCAAGTCCATCATCTCCTCTTCAAATTTCTGTTGTATAACTTTTGCAATTTTTGGATGCATTGAAGGAGGTAGCTTCAGCTATTTCCTTAGGGCAGCAATGTCCTCTTCTTTTTTCTTGATTAGTGCCTTTATGCCTTTAGCATCTTTGGGATCATGTCCCAATTCCATGATGATTTCTTCTAATGATTTTATTATGTTATCCTTGGCCAGAGAAGATGCTTTCTCCAAGTGTAGTTGAGCAGTTGTATTGTCCAAGGAGTCTTGCAGCTTGTGCGCAAGCATTGCTTTGTCAGCCAGTGTGGAATAAACCATTTCCCCAGTCTACTTGTGAAGTTCAATTTGGTCCATAGGATGAATATCTTTGGCTAAGACCTCCAAGTTTGTTCTGATGTAATCTGTTGTTGACTGGGGTTGTACCTTCAGCTTAAAGTAACTCATTAACATTTTTCCTTCTTTAATGTCATAGGCTGACATTAATCTCTTCTGGTTTGTGGGGGCCATTTTCAAATACTAATTGTAAATTTGAAGTCTTACAGGATAATTTCTGGCTTTTATCTCTGTGAAGGTCTTCTTGATGTCTGAGGCCTATTTACTTTTTGGCCTGAAGGATGACACTTCTGTACTGTGTTGTCTTTCGAACTTTTGCATCTGTGAGCTAGCAGATGTTCCTCCCACTGTAAAAGTTTGTTGGCTAGCTCTTTCTTCTCTCTGGTTGTCTACAGTTTCTTCAATTATTTCCTCTTCTGACAGAGGGTTTAGTCTTTGCCTCTTTGCTCCAGGCTCTCCTGTGGGTCCACTGATAGGTGTGGTAGTTTCTCTGTCTCTCTTTTTATTTCTTTCCTCATTTAGAGGAGTTTGCAATGCTGGAATTTTTGCTGCTTTAGTTTGGGCTAGAGGAACTTGCACTTGACTCTATTATTTGGACATTCTAGGCTGATCTATCATTGTAGGGTGCTCTGTGATCTCTATTTCTTTGTCTTTGGATGTTCTTGTAACTGGTATGTTGGCTTCTTGCAGAGGCTATTGAGAAGTTCCAGCAGTGGATGTGCCAATTGCTGATTATTGAGATAGTTTGAGTGGTACTTTCCCAAAAGAATCCAAATCAAGGGTTTTCTCAAGATCCTTCATAGCATTTTCCATGTTCTCCTGCTCACTAACTTCTTCTATCAGTGTCCCTTCTACCCATTCATCTAAGTTTGCAAACTGCTCTATTTCTGGGATCCTATGATGAATATAAGAGGATAATCTGTTCTTTGTCCTTCTGTCACATATAAAACTGTTGGGGTCATATGGCACCCACCTAAAACTCTTTCGTAGTCTAAGGTGATCTTCTAAAATTATTTCAGCTTCCCTCCATGCCTCCCTACTAGTGATGACAAAAGGGCCTAGCTGGTTTTTGATTTGTAATTGAGCTTTTTTCTTGGCACCACAAAAATGGACTAAATCTGCATCTATGATTTGCCTAAAATACTCCAATAAAAGAAATCTCATGGGAACATACTTGGGTAACTTGAAAGGGCAAATTTCATGGTGTGGAGGTAAATCCCCTCCGCGGACAGAGGCGATCCCACTAGCCTAACTGAGGTCTAGAAACAAATAAACAATGCTAACACACAGGTTCCTAATTGCAAATTAAAGACCGATGATGAGAGCCTACCTCGAATCCAATGCTATTATTTGTAGAAGAGTCGTCGCTCCCATTCTTTCACTCCAACTGGTCACAATCCCCACGATCCTCGTGAACGGACACCTGCACATGCAAAGAACAACACAAATACAAGCATAAAATCCAATAAATGCAACTATATATCAATCAGAAAGGATATAACTCAAACATCATTATAAAGACAATAAGAGTGCAACCATAATGATAGTCGTCTATTATTATTGATAAACAAAGAATAATACAACCAAGTTCTCATGTCAAATCCTCCTTTGGCTGGGTGATCAACAACACATGCCTTGCAAAGTTTGTTGGGAATGGGGAACAAGCCTCTCTCTCCTTGGTTACTTGGACATGGATCCCCTCATTAAAGATATAGCCTTATGGGGATGAACAAGGTCTCTTGTAGCATGAGCTTAGCAATTCTCAGATTTTGGGACTTAGAATTTGGAGCTTGAAGAGTAGAATTACTAACTAGCTTGTCAAAGGCAAAAGGACAAGCTTATATAGAGAGAGGAGAAGGAGATAGGATCATCCACAAGATTCATGGGATTTTCCTTATCATTAGGAAGCTTCCATGAGAGGTGGAGAAATACTTCCCTTCTATGGAGATTCGAAGCCCAACTGAACTAACTCAAACTGGAATCAGTTCATGAATAGGTTAGGAAGAACCTTCGCAAGTTGGTTTGTTAAAAACTTTACCCATATGGGTTGGCGCGAGTGTGACTCTGAGACAGAGTGCCAGCTGGTGCGCCCTCTTTGAAGGATTTCCCCCATTGGTGCAAGTGATACACTGTGGAACAACACCAATGGAAAAAGGGATATTTTTATGGGTATTTTGCAGAAGGTGTCTTCAGGGCATATGAAGTACATACTCAAGGGGATACAATGCAAGTGTTTTCAGGTTATGTCACTTCTCACAAGTCCCAGAATAAGTCCTCCAATGTGCAGGAGAAGGGGTAACAGGGATGGTGACAAATTACTGTGTAACAGATGCCCCCTAAAGCATGAGGCCCGAGAGGGAGAGGGGTGAAATGCTTTACAAGAACATGGCCAACTGAAAACACTGCCGCTGGAGAACCTACATGAAGAAGTACAACTGATATCTCAAGTACATGATGTATGTGGTATGGGTGCAGCCATCCATAGCAGAGTACATAGAAATATGGATCCAAGGTATGGACGCAGCCATCCAGGAAGGATCGATAATTAGACTCAGGCATGGTCACAACCATCCAGTGAATGAGTCATGTAATGATCATAATAATCCACAAAATCGTAACCTAGATCTCAATAGACAAAATCTAGGGTCTTGCGCTCCATCTCGACCTGAACAAAGTACAAGTTCAAGCATGCAAATATAGGAGTCGAAGTCGAACATGCAGGAACATCGTCTGATTACCAGTTAATGATGAAAACTATTAACAGACACAAGAGGTACCACCAATGATGACAATGGTCCTCAAGGTACTATAGGTACAATCTACGGCATGCGAATCAATGAGCTGGCGTCGAACACCCGTAGAATCATTCGATCGGAGGCCAGTGATGAAAACCTCACGTCGAACACGAAGAACCTGCCATTGAGGCATGTAGGCTCCAAGGCACCTGAAGGGAGTCTCTAAGTCAACTTCCTGGATAATGAGCTGAAGTCGATAGGAAGTGACCTTAATCGAAGGTGGGCCATAATATTTCCCACATCATCGACACGAGACAGGGAAGGATAAGATATTATGTGTGGGGTATCAGAGGGAGGTTGAGTATTCTGCAAAGGTCAACTTCTCTTGAACATATCGGCGGCACGACAGCGGACTTGATAGTATTTGACATCAAATGATCAGCGGTCATGGTGACAGGGCAATGAGTAGATGAGAGGTCAAACGGGATAACCCAAACCCATGGAGGCAAGTGTAAAAACAAGATGAGATGTCCCCACCCAAACACAAATGCAGACAAGTGCCATGTTCAAGAGCGACATACTGCCGGCACGACAATAATTGTGTTTCCTTTTTCCCCACCATTTCTGGCGACTACCCCAGTTATTTTTGGATGACAAGCTTGACGGGGATAGAATATGCTTGGGAGGCGTCATTTTGATAGAATCCAATGTCATTAAGATTTAACGAGTTTGACAAAGGAAGAACTTGGCATATTTTCATGTTTAGAGAGTTTGAAAAGATAGCGGAAAAGGAAACTCCAGCGGTGTCCTTTTTCGTAAAGTTGTGTCTCTCGAGCCCGAAAAAGTATAAAAAAATGCTCGAAATAACTGCCCGATCATTATGACCGAGGAGTAATTTTCATAAGTAGTGATTTCGATCTGAAAAAAGTAAAAAAGTGATTGAAACCACGTTGCTTCGCAACCGTTAACGAACCTGAAACGACAAGGGTCCGACAATCTTTTCGTTTTTACACGGTCGGAAAAGGGTTTAAAGACGACCGCCTCTTATTCACGTTTAACGAGTCAAGAGGAATAACTCGGGAATCGTTTCCTATTTAGATGGTCGGAAAAGAGTTGAAAGAAGACCTCCATTTTTATTCTCTTTAACGAGTCAAAAAAGGAAAAAAATACTCGACAATCTTTTCATATTTTACGAGTCAGAAAAGAGCTGAAAGGTGACTCGTCCTAGAGGAATGAGTGGTATAAAGGGTAACAACTGGCTCTAGCAATGGTGGAACTGCTCAAAACATGTAATGGTCAAGAGGCTTGCTAATAAAACCACTCATAACTGCGGTCCCTCAGGAAAGGTAAAACAACCAAGTGAAAGCATATGATCAGCCAAAGAGATGGTGGCGATGGAATGAAAACAACCAAGGCTCATCTAATAGAATTTAGCAGATAAAGACAACAATCACGAGATGTAAAATGGGTATGGGTTCATTTTTACACAAGCTTGAACCATGGAGAACTCTGCTTGGATTCGGTTTCATGTTTACACAAGCTTGAAACGAAAAACTATGCTTGTTATAAGTTCGCATGCACCCAGCATAATGACGCAAAATGAGGTACATGCCCCCCAAGCTTCATTGCATTCAACAAAGTGGATGGAATGAAGGTTCACTTTCGAGATCTTGGAAAGACTCAACTTGTATTTTATGAGATCCTAATCAAAAGACTCGATTTGGAAAGGGAGTTGTTTCATTTTTTAATGAGGTTGACACAGTAAAAGAACTATCCTCATAACCCTTGTTTCATTTTTTATCAAGCTTGACACAAGATCAGGAACAATTCTTGAACAAACCCAGGTTCATTTTTTAAGGAGCTTAACATAGGGAAGTGAACTATGCTCCGACCAAACCTAGTTTCATTTTTTAAGGAGCTTGACATAGGAAAACGAACTATGCTCCGCACGAACTTCATCATAATGAACAAGAAGTCGTCACTTCCAAGAGTGCCACTCCCTGTGGAAGAAGAACATCTTGGAAGTCAGGACCCAATGCCCCCAGGACACTATGCATGACAACAACATCACTGGATACAAGCACGAGATAAGTAGCCACGTAGCTGACCTGCGACGGGGCAAATACAACTAGTGGATAAAAACCAGGAGGGGATGACAACTACGCAGGAGGCACCCGGGACTAAAGAACGATAATTGATTGATAATCACGATTCTTCCGTCGTGTGGAAATCAAACCACACATAAAATTGAACAAACAAGGGCCCCCATGGCATAAACATAGTCACGACCAAGGAGAAGACTGAAATCTAAAGCACCTTAGGTAACCAATACATCTATATAGATGGGTTTGCCTCCCAAAGTAATAGGGAATTGTGGGAGGATTCCCAACAGTTGACTGGTTCCTCCGTCAAACGCCATCAAATTATGTGCGACTGGCACAAGCTGTGGGGAGCCCAAAGCTTGCCAAGTAGTGGAAGGCATAAGACTGACAGATGCACCCTCATCCAAGACAGTGCCAAGTACTTCCTTATCAGAGGCATGTACTGTAATCTGGAAAGGCACATGGGATGGAAGGTGGAAAGCTATCAGGTGACTCCAGTCGAAGGAAACAACTGAACTACTTGGTGGGGGAATCGTATGACTACCCCCCTACTCTACAGGAATAGAAGACAGACTCTCGGGATCAGCTTGGATAGGAGAGTCATTTTGGACTCAGGAGAATGTGACGAGATGAGAAGAACATGAGCATGATGCTCTTCCAAAACAGAGTGATCGACGGGTGGTGAACCTGAGTCGACACTCTTTCCGACCAATGGTTGGTCTAGAACAGGCTTAGCGCAGCCAGGTTCTAAAAGGGGAGGATGGACAAGAGAAGGATCTAAATCAATCTCTTTGTTGACAAGGGGAGGATCTGAAGAGAGCATCTGATAACCAACGAGAAGTTGGGGTGAAGAAGCTATTAGACTTTCCAAAACAGCGGAATCTTTATCCATGAGCAGACAAAGGTGAAGGAAATGGTTGCCTTCACATAGCCTACAGGGGAATTGAATCTTCCCTTTCTTCTTACCATTGCCAGTTCGTAAGGTACCATCGCCATGAGCTTCAGAGGACGATGAGTGGTAGGCCAGATCACGAGACCATACTTCTAAGATCCTAGGAATGCCAAGACAATCACGACGAAGATGGTCACCCTTGCACAATTTACAAGGAAACTTGACCTTCCACGAAGGAGCAGAAGGTGGCTCGACCTGAGATGTACTTGGGGCAGGAGTTGCACTTTTAGCCTCTCTCTTATGAGACTTCTTCTTCTTCGTCTTCTTCTTCTTCTTCTTAGCCACCTGGTTACTTGAATTTAGACTTTCACCAGGCGAAGTAGAATATGAAGACGTAGAAATAGGCGAAGAAGGGGAGAGGTCCACCTTGGAATCAACATGATGTTGTTCGGGTGGAGGAACTGATTGACCAGTAGTTGAAACATTAGGGATCACAGAGGTTGAGAACAACCAAATAGGCAACCCAACAGTTAACCCGGGAAGGGACAACATTGCCATGTAAAGAGCACCAACATTCCCAAAAGGAGGAAAATGACCAGGATTCCCGTTGGAGGGGATTCCTGGGTTGGTGAACTCTGGAAAATTTGCCATCAAAAACTGAAAATCACACACGGGGCTGAAAAAGAGCCAAGACACACAATCAAATGGTCAACAAACAGAATCTAACAGAGTGTGTGATCACGGGTAATTTAATTTTTAGACACAAGGACATAACTTGACCTTTTCATCTTTAGAGAGTCGAGAAAAGGACCAAAAGATGACTCTAGTCACCTTCGAATGTTTAATGAGCCTGAAGTGACAAGTGCTCAGACGAGCCTTTTCTTTTAGGGAGTCTGAAAAGGATCAAAAGTGGACTACTTTGGAGAACATTAGGCAAAAGGTTTACTAGGACAATCGTTAAAATGCATATACACCTTGGCAACGTATGAAACCAAGGACTTTCCGTATGGCCAGTCAATCTTCCTGAATGCTGTGTTCGGTGCCATATGGGTCGTTAAGCTGGTATAGACGATGGCTCCTGTGAGAAAGGATTGGGATAACCTAGTGGGGTCTCCCCATATCTCGATAGTACATGGGAGCACAAGTCCGTACTAGACCACAATTGAGAAGAGAAGAGAATACCAACCTTGAGTGGAAAACAAAATGAACTAGGTTAATGACGCCGAAGGCCATTCTCTAGCCTAGACTAGAATGTGAGCGTTATGCTCCAAATGTTGTTAGGATAATCGGTTTATTTAAAGTGATCTGTGTTAGGTTTCAGTTTTCAGGTCCTTACGTATGTAAATTCTCTTCAAAAATTCCCTAAATGCAATCTATTATGCAAAAACATTCATTTCATTCGATGAATGTTAGGTTACCCGAGAGAGTCTTAGAGCTTTTCACACAAATGAAATGATCACAAAACAACAAAGGAATTCCCCTAATGTAGCTATGGCAAAATTAACAAACTTTTCTTTAAAGATCACTAATCACTAATCGAAATAAAAAGTTTCAATTCTCATTAACTAGTTCAAAGCCAAAAGATGATTTTTTCTTTTTTGATGATGAAAAAATGCACTAAACAACTTTTGAGAAATAAACACAAAAACAAATTCTATTCAACACAAGCACATTCAGTTCCTCCAATCACAAATCAAACATCCAAAGAACAAGAAAGATCCCAAAGACAACAATGAGCCGTGTGATCTAGGCTCAAAGTGAGATGAAGCAGAATTCAAGTGAAGACAAAGCAAGTCACCCAAATAACGCAACAAAATGATTCACAACTACCAAAAAAGTGCAAGGGAGCCAATAAAGAGTCGACTTGACCACAAAAAGATCAATACACTTGAGGAAGGCTTGACACACAAAGCCACTAGATGCCCTAGGACTAGAAATGTGAAATCAATAGAAAAAAGCAAATAGCCAAAGGGTAACGATCAAAGCTAGTCAAATCACCCTCCAACACACTCAAGTAGTCTGAAAAGGGTACCCAGGACAAAAACCAAGCTCAAAAAGTTCACAGCCAAGCAAACTTCAAAAGTTTCTAGGCCTGGCGCGACTGTCAGGCTGCAACAAGCGCCTTTCAGGAATTGGCGCGGATTGTAAATGTGCAACTTGCGTCAACTGGCACGACTGTAATGCTATAAACCAGAGCCAGCTGAATTTGCTATGGAAAAAAAAAAAAAAAAGAGCCAAGGCCAAATCAATAGTACCTAGGTACTCCAAGAGGAAAGAAGAAACATAGGCATTCAACCCAGAGAGCTAATCAAGCAGGAGAAACCAAGAAATAACCAAAAAACAAGGCAAGTTCCAAGCTGTTCAGTTCGGAAACCAAACTGAAGATGGATTGAAGTGGCGTTGATCTACTTTGCTAATGCAGAGCAATAGCGTTTCGAAGGCTATCTGGCCGTACTTCAGGCTCCGTCTAAAGTTTACAAATAAAACAACAAGACAAAACAAGTAACAAGGCAAAAAGCCAACTCCCCAGCGGAGTCGCCAAATTTTTGTGGAGGTAAATCCCCTCTGTGGATAGAGGCGATGCCACTAGCCTAACTGAGGTCTAGCAACAATCAAACGATGCTAACACGCAGGTTCCTAATTGCAAATTAAAGACCGATGATGAGGGCCTACCTCGAATCCAACGCTAGTATTTGTAGAAGAGTCGTCGCTCCCATTCTTTCGCTCTAGCTGGTCACAATCCCCACGATCCTCATGAACGGACACCTACACATGCAAAGAACAACACAAATACAAGCATAAAATCCAAGAAATGCAACTATATATCAGTCAAAAAGGTATAAACTCAAACACATTATAAAAGACATAAGAGTGGACCATAATGATAGTCGTCATTATTATTGATAATAAACAAAGAGAATACAAGCAAGTTCTTGACGTCAAATCCTCCTTTTGGCTGTGGTAATCAAGCACACATGCCTTGACAAGCTTGTTGGGAATGGGGAACAAGCCTCTCTCTCCTTGGTACTTGGTACATTGGATTTCCCTCATTAAAGATATAGCCTAGGGGAGAAGAAGGCCTCTATGTAGCATGAGTGCAATTCTCGACTTTGGGACTTAGGGAATTTTTTTGGAGCTGAAGAAGTAGAATTACTAACTAGCTTATCAAAGGCAAAAGGACAAGCTTATATAGAGAGAGGAGAAGGAGATAGGATCATCCACAAGATTCATGGGGTTGTCCTTATCATTAGGAAGCTTCCATGAGAGGTGGAGAACTACTTCCCTTCTATGGAGATTCGAAGCCCAACTGAACTAACTCAAACTGGAATCAGTTCATGAATAGGTTAGGAAGAACCTTCGCAAGTTGATTTGTTAAAAGCTTTACCCATCTAGGTTGGTGCGAGTGCAACTCTGAGACAGAGTGCCAGCTGGCGTGCCCCCTTTGAAGGATTTCCCCCATTGGCATGAGTGATACACTGTGGAACAACGCCAATGGAAAATGGGCTATTTTTATGGGTATTTTGCAGAAGGTGTCTTCAGGGCATATGAAGTACATACTCAAGGAGATACAATGCAAGTGTTTTCAGGTTATGTCACTTCTCACAGGTCTCGGAATAAGTCCTCCAATGTGTAGGAGAAGGGGTAACAGGGATGGTGACAAATTACTGTGTAACAGTTCACACCCATACATCCTAATTTTTGTGTGATTTTTGTATAGGTACCAGTCACCTATCCTATACTGCTTTGAGAGCTGGAGAATTTTCTTCATGTCACCATTGATCCTAGGAGGGGAAACTCCTATCAACAACGAGGTTTCTGGATGTACAAATAAGTCAATGAACTCATTATAAGTGTAGGGGACTCCAGGGTATTATGAAAGATTGAACTCCAAAAGATGACAGATCTAGGATTCCCTCTTGTGTCCAGTTTTTTGACAGGGAATGGAAAGTTATATTACTAATAGTATAACATGAGATGGTATATGAAAGAGGTATATTTGAAAACTCCTTCTCTTTCCAAATTCAGGAACTAATCATATATTTTGTTGGCAATATAAGAGGCATAGTTATATCTGACGGCAGGGGGCTGTCCTGGAGTGAAGATTGATAGTAACACTAGGGTAATATCATCAACATATTCACTGGATTTAAATCCCATTATCAGGGATATCATATCAACAATGAGTCTTCCAGTTTCTGTGAAGCAAGTTTGCAGATAAGGAGGTGGACCTTTGGGCTGGTAGTTTGGTAACATGAAGGTTTGAACAATATGGTTTGTTTCTGATTGAGATAACTGAGGGGCTTTTTCAAGTAGGTACCCCATGGAAAGAGGAGCAAGGGGCTGAGTGGAGTGGAACTGTATCATTTCATTGATGGATTGAGCAGTTATGTGGAAAAGAACAGTTTGGAATGGGGACATAACAACTCTCTAGATGGGATCATAATTAGCACAACAATGATGAATTATCTCTAGGAAAACATGGACTGAGGGAAGGAAATACATGGGAAGGTTAGATTCCCATAGTCCAAAAATGTCAGACTTGTTTAGATAACTATCTTTGATTTGGAAGAATATTTTAAGATGGTTACTATCACCAGATAAGTCTTTTATCTGAAAGTCTTTATCGGCCAATGGGATAATCTAAGTCTCTGTGAGGAGCATTCATGGGTGCGACATTCAGGGCTACAGGGGTTTCCATCTTTAGTTCTTGTGTATTCAAAGTGGAATTTGGGATTTCTATGGGAAAATAGACCAAACAGTAGGTTTGGGGTCTTTTTATGGCATTCACAAACTATTCTTAACTTGAATTTGGCCTTCTCTGGTAGAATTCTCAGTAAAAAACCGTAATTGCAGGGTTGCAGGGTAAATTGGATAAATACCTATGTTAAAGAGGAAGATTGTACAACGGAAGGTTGGCTAACAGGCTATGAAGCTCGTTGTTGTAGTCTTTCTGGTCAGGTGGCGGTTGAAATACTGGAACAATGGACTCAGTCGTTATTTTGCATGGGAGCTCAGGACACGGTGCATTACAGTGAAAATGACATTTTATCGTTTATTTAAGGAATATCAGGTTGGTGGGTCTTTTTGCATTTATTGGGTGGATGACATAAGCATGATGTGACACTTTTTCATTATGTGGAGGGTGGTAAGCCATTTGCATCGCACCGCTTTTGAGGCTCGGTGGTTTTGGGCCGAGGGCGAGTGAGCATATTGGCAGCACGACGCGTGGCGGAGGTACGGTCGTAAAACCGCCTGGTGATTGTGAGTTAAAGCGCAGTCACCAGGGGGGGTGCAGTATCGCCATCGACCGTTGGATGAAAAGAGGATGATCAGATGGCTGACGAGCGTTGGAGATGGTGGGGAGTTATGTATGCGGGTCCGAAGTGTTTATTAATGCTTAAATCATATCGGGGTCAATTCAATTGGTTAGGGTTGGTTATTAATTAACCCGGAGGATTAACTAATCCCATATAATGTGGTGGGGAAGGTTATTAATAAATTTTGGATAAATTTATTAATCCCTGTTAAACAGCGTTTACGGTTATATTTAACTGGTGTGGGAATTATATAAAATTTCGGGGTTTTACATAGTTAAATAATACGGGGAATGGGTTAATGTTTTCAGGATTTATATAATAGTAGTTAGAAGTTAATATGAACTAAAATGAAAATAAGCGCTAAGAAAACGTTAAAAATTCACATTAAAACTTAGGCTAAAGTGGGAAAAGGGGTTTTCAAGTGATATTATGTATTTCCTAAGTAAAATAGGTTTTTCACTTAGGCAAACTTTATGAAATGAAACGAATGACTAATGGATGATTTTGAGTACTTAGGCTTTTAGATCATTGGGCCGAGGGTCCGGTCCCTCCAGAAGTCAAAGAAATGCTCTAAGCCCCTTTGATTTTCAAAGACCTTAATACTTAGGGGAAATTAATGAAATATTTATTGAAAAATGTGAATGGAAGTTAGTTATTTAACCTTGTCTTGCTTGAACTGTATCAAGTGTAATGTCTGCCTTGCACTTGTGATAAAAGTAAACATCAACACATTTGGAGACATAATTCATCACAAGTAATTCTGCAACACCATCTACCTACCCTACCTACTTTAGCCTGACATTTTTTCTTCTTTATTTTGGTGCACTTAGACTGCGAAACCCTTATCAAATCATCCTTTTCTCTTACATGGCAAGCCTACCTAAGTCTGCACTTATTACATCCAAGGGCTCAGATTAAACTGTTGAGCTCCTTCTTATTTACTCTACCTATCTACTTATCTGCGAAGATTGAACAATTTGGTCAGATTTTATTCTCTATCTCTAAAACATGAAATTCAAAGATGAATAAGCCAAGTTTAAGTAGTTTGACTATTCATCAATTGTGGCAAAAGTTTAACAAGCTGCACACAATTGCTTATTACAGAAAATGAAATAGTAGTGGCATTTAGACTTCCACACTTTCCTGGTCTATTTTTGTTTGGGGTTCATTTCTTTCACTTTTTTGACCATTTTATTCTTTTTACCCTTTGATTTTTCTTGTAGGGTATACCCTCTTTACATTTTTAAATTTTTTTGATTTTTTGAAAATATGGAAAACCTTTGCAACAGGGAAAGGTATGAACATATTACAGAGCTCATCAAGTCAATCATGAAATATGACATCTATTGGTATAGGAGCATAACATGTCCGACGTGAATTGCCTACCGAAGCAGACTTACGAATGAATGGGAAGACCCACACTGCAGTGGTCTCCGATTTAGCTAAGGATCGTGAATCAACAAAAGGTCATCCCCATGGGGTAGCTTGTTGTCTTGAGGAGGCCTAACCTAGGTTCAAAATTAGTTAGCCAAACAAATTCCTACACTACTGACCCTTTCGGCATCAGCCTGTGGAGTGTGGATTGAAGTCTCACACGAAGCAGTATGGGGGAATGTTGGAACCAAGTTTTTGCACCCTTGAGATGGTTGTGATGTTAGTTTATTCTAGTTAGACCTGCCTTCACACAGGTTCCTTGAACCT
>APFE030612898.1:19407-32226 GCA_000404065.3 Pinus taeda | reverse complement strand
GCAGTAGGAACATAGTTCTCCCATTTTCAAATAGCCTTTTTTAATTGTTAGCATTCCCTCTTATACAAAAAAAAATGAAAAATATGTTGCACTGTATTTTAGAACTAAACTAACTACTATATGCAACATTATTTATTTATTATCCTACTCTACTTGAGAAAAATAAATTCCTCTCCTTAACTATAGGAGCATTTCCAATGTAACCATGTGCATAATAGGTATAAAAATGCATTCATACTCAAGTTTAGAATATAATATTCAATGCATACCTGAGTATGAAGAACCATTTGTTTTAACGATGATGTCAAGAAGTAAGGAAGAATGAAGGAGTGGTTTGGCCTTACAGTTGCTTGAAACTAACTTTCATCAAAAATCCAAATGCTATTGATTTACCTCTTTATTTGGCTCATTTAGCATATCCTCCTTTACCATGCCATGAAGATCCTCTATTATGATATGACTATCCTCTTTTGTGCTTAGAGGATCCACAGATAGGCATGTCAAAAATTCTTCAATCTTAGGTTCTAATGGTTTCTCTCCATTGGATGTGGTCCATGATTATTTAGTTTCTTCGACAAGATTACAATGGAGAAGATCTTCATATGGATGTGGTTCATGGAGTTGTTTTTCTTCTATCACTTTTGTAGAGGAAGATAAGTTCTTGACTATTGTCAAGATTTTTTCTTCCATAGAAGAAGAGATTTGAGTTGCTGCTAAGATTTGAGAGAGTTCTCCCAAAATATTGATCATCCTTGAGTAATTCTTTGTCGGTTGTTAATCCTTGTATTGCACATGGATTAGAGTATGGAGTTCTTAAAGTACCGTAGTTGTTTTTTTAAATCCTAAAGAAATAGAAAGGAAACACATTTAAAATAGATACAAACAAACCAATCATGTACTCGAAGTGCCAACATGCTACTAAGACCCTATTGTCACCAAGTTATTTTTTCACACAAGTTATTCTTCTCTTCTTTCCATGAATCGATCTAAAGTGAAACACACATGAAAATAAAAATAAGGAAACAACAAAGCTTTGGAGCAACCCCACCAAAGTGGATGTGCAGGTTCTTTCCTCCCCTCTTACTATTTTATCTCCACCCACAAGTTTCCCCTGTAACTAAAATCATGCAAAAAATATCTTGTGAAAGAAACTATGCTCTAATACCTTTAGCACCTTCCCAACAATGACACTAAAAATGTTGGTGGAATTATATGCATTCTAATTCCAACAGTTCATTATCAATATGAGGGTATAAGAATTATAGATGGGAGCACAGGAAATGCAGGATTAGAGCATATTCTAGCCTATGCTAACAATTAATACTAGAAATAATTAACCACTAAATATTATAACTTGTCACTGGATTGTGGGACTCTAATGCTTATTGGGTTCCAAACCACAATTTTTCATAATTATTGACAACAAATGTTCATGTGGTTTTATTTATGTAGCTTATTAGGTCTTGAGACTTCAGTGGTTCTAATCCTTATTGTTGCATACAAAAGTTCATTAAACATGTTGTAGAAAAGTAAATTGCAGAAAAGTAAATGCCGACAACTATAAGCAAAAACATGGGAGGAAAATAAAGAAAACAAAGAAATAAACTATACAAAATGCATTAATGAAATATCAAAAATAAATGCTAAGCAAGATTAGAGTCATAATGATATATTGTAGGTTCTTATTCATTGTAGGAATATTTTACCAAGTAGCTGAAAATATCCAATCAATTAAAGAATCCTAAACTACAAATTATATATTTTTTAATACCCTATTCTAAAACAGAACTTAGTACATTATTAAGTACAAAAGTCTGGCAATTGAAGTTTTGAATATTAGTACCGAAATAAGTACAAAAATTCTATAGATTAAAATTATGGGTATGAAATCATATTAAGAAACCAATTTTAAGTTTTTTTAACTCTTAAGCCTGAGAAAAATAAATTTGAATTTAATCATAACATGTTCTATTAAGAAATATGAAAATGGAGAAGTAAATTTAGAAAAAAACTAAAAACTGAAATAAAAAACTAAATAAAATATGCAATTAAGAAAATTAAATATTTTCTTAATATTACTCTACTTTACAAATAAAAATCAGGACGTTACCTGAGTCAAGGGGACCTTCCCAACCTAGCAACATGCCTAGAGACTAAATCAGATCATAACAATATGCATAACTGAACAATAATTAAATCTTTATTGCAGAAAATCAATTGTTGGCTTTACATACATAAATTAAAATCTGTTACAAATGAATCATCTCAGAGTAATGATGTAATTCCTCGCTACGTCCTCTCCTCTCCCATCTGCTGCATAGATATGTTTCTTTTATATACATAGAATGAAGGAAGCAATGATCAAAGAGGATAATATCAATTTCCATGAAAATCTAACACCATACTAAAGTAAAATAACAAATATTATTTTAAACAAATTTGTAATGATTTAAGATCATATTGGAACTTTCATTGAAGATGGGAATGTTGTCACTTGGCATTAGTTTTACTTTCCTCCACGTTTGGATGTAACTGCAAATCTAGATGTAGTTTCCCGTAGTTGTTAGTGCACAAGTGTGGAATCAGATACTGAACTAAGTACCGAATTAAGAACTGAATTTCTGTAGGTGGAATTTAGGTTTGAATAATGTCTTGAGCTTCACATGTGAGCTAGGTGTGAACATAAGTCCATCCATAAACATATAGTTGCAACCCATGTCATCCTGAGAAGTGCTAACGTGTGAACCTTTACTTAGTAATGAAACTAATATAAGTATCGAATTGTCAAATTCAAGTACTAGAACTTATTGTTTGGGCACATAAACATATTAATAAACCATCATTGGAAAATCACGTTAAAAACTCATTTAATCATTAAAAATATAAGAAATAATTAATAATTATCCACAAGCTAAAATGAATGCATTTAGTGAATAATTGGTAATATGATAGTTACAGAATATGCGATAAAAGTATGAATATGGCAATTGTAAATGAAAGGTTTAGATAGCCAATACGATAACATATCTAGGGCCCAACAAGTTCATTTTTTGGCTTAGAGTTTTATTTGATTGGGTTGGGTACATGAGTTAAGTGCAATGTTTATGATATACATTTATTTATTTTATATAATAACACCATTCTAATGATTTTTCACTTTCCAAAACCACTATATGCATTTTATTGAAGATTTCAAAAAAATTCTCAAGGATGTAAACTATTTGAATGTGTGTGTGTGTGTGTGTAATAGAAATTAAATTTATATTTTATTTTAAAAAAAATTATAAGAACTATTATTTAAAAAAGGAAAACTTAATTTTATTCATTAAAAATAATTATTATTTTGAATTTTAAATATTAGTCAAATTTCAGTGAGATGGAAACTATGCATGAACAAATCTCTTTTAGGTGGAAATATTGTTAGGATTGGGATATTTTATTTCGATCTCATGAGTTTGTTAGTTAGGGAATACTATTGGATTGCATTAATTTCAATATATATTAATGGATTGCATTTTATATAAGATGGGTTTGAATAGAGACATGACGTGCAACATAAATCCATTATAGATCTTGAAACTCATGAGGATTTAGAGTTAAGATGGATCTATTCTTAACAAACAAAGGTAATTGAGCAAATTTAAAATAAAATTATCATATTACTTATATATTCAACAAATTTTGTGTTATCTCGCCCAATTGGAACCAACGTAGATCCAGCTTAACTTTAGATCTATCAAGCGGCTAGAGGGATCAAATCTCTCGAGGTGCAAACCTCTTTTTGAGTGCAAAACTTGAGGAAATGTTTGCACCTAGAGAGATTTGATCCCTCTCAGTGCTTGATGGAACCAACGTTAAAATGAATCTATGCTCATTTTGAGCAACACACTAATAAAATGTTTTAACTATAAGAAATTCTTAATTTTCACTTGTTTTGTATACTATATCGAAATATTTTATTATAAATACTTATTAAAATGTCACATATGACACATATATACATTGAATTGTTTATGTTATTAAATTTTTTTAAGATGTTACATATCAATTCCATATTAAACATTGGCTGAATTATAATTTTTTTCATACTTTGAATTAGAAAGAACTTATCAATGGAACAAGAACTCTCCTACTCTCTCTCTAAATTATTAATGAAATAATCTCTCTCTCTCTCTCTCTCTCTCTCTCTCTCTCTCTCTATATATATATATATATATAGCATGCATATTAAAATATTAATATTTAAAACATTTAAAATGTTATATATGAACTCCGTTATAAGAAGGGAATAAATTACACATCTCCCTCGAAATGGAAAGTGAAAATATTTATATGTTATTATATTATTATGTATATTTTATATATATATATTATGTTTATATATATATATTTATATTATATATATATATATATATATATATAATATATTATTTTTTTTTTGTTTTTTTTTTTTTTATTTGAACAAAATTATTTTCCTTTATATAAATTCGATATAAAATTTTGTTTATGATTCATAGTAAAATATTTTTGTTATTAATATATTTTTGTTTTAAATGTTAAATGTCAACTTAGAATGAATAACACATCACTTAGTATCAATAATATTAATTTTACAAAAGGGTGAAGAACACCAGTACTTAGCCATTAAGGGGTAGATTTGTTGGGGATGTCCTTAGAGAGAAAGAATATTCTTTTATAGTTGTTAAAAATTGGTATTTGTTTTCATTATAAATTTAATCATTGTTTTCATTATATTTTTTAAATCTTATTCAAATATTATAATACAAATAAAATTGCTTTTACCCATTTTAGTATAAAAATTTGGTTTGAGAAGTATGTTTATGAACTTCCTTTGAAGAGTATGATTTTAATAAAAGTTAAGGAGAAGAAACATTTACCCCATTTTCAAAAGAAACCAACTTCTTTATAGTTAGTAAAAGATCACCCAAACATTGATATCATGTAGTAATATTCTCATTAAAATAAAATTTTGTTAACCTATGGATATTAAATTAAATTGAAAAACGAGTAAGTTCCATAGGCATCACCTATATGGAGACAAATCCTTTAGCTCAAAGGCCATAACTTGCAGATGTGGATGGAGCTAGAGATTGAGAAAGAGGTTGTTGAAGCAATGGAAGTAGAAACAACTAGAGATGTGAATCCCATTATGTACCTTGAACCAAATGATCTAGTTTACTGAGTAGTTTAAGTTCTATAGTTTCTTCCCTCTGAAGTGAATTTTGAAGCCCATTGAAGTTATGGGGGGACCCAGGCCTGCTGGTCACACTACCTTATTGTTCAACTAGGGAGATGGCCCTTTAGATAGAAGTAGTTAGCAACCCCTTAAAGATTCACCTCACGCACTCCACTATATACTAGGAATTAGGAATCATACTTATGACTCCGTATAGAACCAAACGTGATTTTTTTCACTACCTAGTATATATTAATGTCATCTTCATCACTCTAACACTCTCCTCCCACATCTACCAAAGCAACTGGCCAGTTGGGGTAAACATGCAACGAGAGGCCACTATGATATGATTTGACCTCCTAAGTCACATTAAGGAAGTGGAATTGATGGAAACACACATGTTGACAATGTTGGACCCGCCAACATGTCAGGGGATCTCCCCAGTAAGAAGTCCCAATTAGACCTCAGAATTTTTGGTGTAGGATTCCCAACAATGTGTCATACGGTATCGCCTTGACCATGGTTTCGCACAGGGGCAAGTAAGATGTCCCTGTTGGTAGCAAGGGTGTGACATATGCAGTAAGTCAAGGAAGGTGCATGAGCAGTTCTAACACATGGAGTGTGAGGTGAATGTGCCCCTTGGAAACCTATGAAAGCACGCAATTAAGAAGGGAACCCACAAGAAAAGATGCATCACAACATGGAAGGCAAGTAAGCTAGCAATCCAAAGTGATGGTTAAACCAACAACACATTTTAGAAAGATTCATACATACATATACAGAAAAAGATACACATGCATGTGTAAGCAATCAAATATATATATCATCTAGAGTAAACAAGATAGCTAAAATAGAATAAGAAATATGCATGAATCATGTTGGCTCTGTTATATTAAGAAGTGTAAGTTCCATTCATACAATACATCTATGTCCAACTACTAGTTCTGACAACAGAACATTACAGTCATTGTCGCCTACTCCTCCAAAGAGATATACTAGCTCTGCGAAGTGGAGAAGCCAAGGCTTGTTACAATATTGTCCAAGCTTTCTCTAAGATATTCCTATTGGAAGCTTGGCTGACCAAAAGCCTATACAATGAGTTATGAGGGACTATATATAGAAAAGGGAGGGGAGGCCCTTAACATTTCCCTTTGTGACAATTCATCTACCCTCATGACTCTTCATCTAATCTATGACTGTTACGTCCAACTATCGACACTTGAACTTACACTTCACAAGATGTTACATCACAATGCACATGTACCCAAGTGAGACAAAATGGCTTGAGAAATCCACGCAAGACATCACCCTGACTCAGACAACTGTTGGAAGACCATCTCTTTGACATCCTCACAATGGTTGGTAGTAGCGAATTGATGCCAAGCTCAGTAGTCCATGATGGTGTCAGTGTACTCTAAGGTGACATCTTTATGGAAACGAACTCTTGCTTCCATAGCATCCGGTTACACTGCTCGGGCTCCTCTGTCCAACTCGTCTGATAGCATGCCCATCATTGTCTTGAGTGCGATTGGACCAGCAACATACTTGTGCATGGTGTTTGCACTGATCAACAAGTTTGGGCTGGTGGTTATGTGCATCAACTCGTCAAATTACAAGTCAAGCTCCAGTTCGACCTGTGCCTTTGTCTTTATTTGTGAGTGTCCCAATATATGGGATAGTAAGTGCGTGCACAACAACATCCATACTCTTGAACACTCGTGCACGGGAAGCCTGTAGATTAGTGATGAGCTACGAGAGAGGTTCATAGTTTTGGATCTGACTCCAGATGCATGCCTTAAGCTCGATTGCTCTGGGCTTCATCATCTTAGGCAAGTGTAATGGGGCTCCTTTGTATCTCATCGTCCATGTTTGCATGTAATCAACATTAGCATGCACGTTCAACAAGATACATGCTCTTCTAACACATCACTGCTTCCAACCATTGAGATGGATGATTTCCTTATGCATGGTACCAAACTTGGAATACAGTGCCCGCATGACTGTGTCAAGTGACAATACTTCATCCAATATTTCCTTCTTCAATTCTGCTCGAGTGGATGTTGTAACCAATTCTCCTTCTTGCTTGGTCGTATGTATCTCCTTAGCCATTCACTCATTCTCAGCTATCAGGAAGCAAACACTCGATTTATTGTCTTCAGCATATGCTCTGTAGCATCAGCCAATGCTACTAGATGTTTGTGTATGTCAGACATGATCACTCGTTCCTCAAACTGCGCAGGAAATGTATGATCCTCTGGAGTTGACACCCTGCAAGATTGCACAACTCTATGTTGAGATTCGTCAAATGAGATGTTGTGCATCTCTCCTTCCAGATGATCTCCAAGGATCTCAGTGTCTCCTTGGTCACTTGGGACTTGCTCCTCTTCTGGATGCGGTGAAGTTGGTGGGTCGACCGCTTGGTGGTGAGGCATGAGGTCGATGTCTTGCTTTAACTCATGTTGCTCCATATTTGTATCCATATATTCAAGTGCTTTCTCTATCTCATGAGCAAAGTCCTGCTCCTGCGATGGTTCACCCTATCTATCTGATGCCAACTATTCTGATGAGTCTACTACTTGTACGGGTGTAGTTTCATCTATCTGTACAAGTTGTGCCCACTATTGTACCTATTCCTACTGCGCTTCCTTCTCATGTATGTGTAGCTCTTGTTCCTTCCAGAGTTGCTCCTTCAACTCATGCAACTCCTTCATTGTTTCCTCCATTATCCATTTCTCTCTCTACCTTTGTGTGTTTCTCTTGTTGCGTTGTTGCCTCTTTGCCTCTATTTCCAAAGTTGCTTTATGTACAAGTGGGTCTACTCGGAACTTGTAGCTTTGACCTTCCTCCATGTTGTTGACAATATTCCTCTTTCCCTTTTCGTGCACTCGTATGTTTACCTCTACTATTGTTGCTTTTGGTGCTGTCCGGGATGCTGCTTCGCGCTACTTCTCTAACCATTCCACAGCGAGGCTGACCGGTTCATTGGGTCTGGAGAAGTTGTAACAATATCTCCATGGGTCTTCTTCTCCGAAATGACCTGTGGATCCAATTAAACTATACTCTCATGCAATAGTCTTTCACAAGACAATGTGGGTCGTACGGATTGTAACTTCAGGTGTCAAATGGATATTTCTTCATCTCCTTTGCTTCGACATCCACATCATTGAAACATTGTATCTCGTATAACCTGATGCACAAAGAAAGTGTGGGCCAAGGTGTCTTCTTCTTACGATGCAACCTAGCTGATAATCCCGCTGAGATGTGATATGATACTTCTCGCATGATGAATTTGTCCAAGGCAAATTTCCGCACTGTACATCTGTATGAAGGTGCCAGACTGTGCAGGGTGGATCATGTTCGAATATCATCTTGTAAATCGGGGTGACAAAATGATCTGATAATTGTGTGATAACTCCTCTGAAGCTGCATTCAGACAACATCTTATAATAAGTGTTCACAGAGGTCTTTGTAGGTTTCCATGCCCACTTCAAGCTTGCGAACTCCTAACAGGCACAAATTTCATCCAAGATGTAGGCGGATATGTAGATTTCTGCTTGCATACATTTGGGTGGCTATCGATCCCTTGTTATCTATTCCTTCAGCTGATGAGCCAACATATCAGACCAGTTGCATTCTTTTCCTTCTCTGGCCAGTTGGTCCAACGCGATCACCCAACTATGTGGGAATGTTTCTATGCTTTCTTGGTCACACAGACACCATGCAAATATGACCAAGTATTGATATGCCTTCTGTAGTATCTTTGTCTTGTAGACCTAGCTAGGCATCATCCTGAATTTAACCAACTCCTTCACCCATTTCTTCAAGATATCTTTGGAGTTGGCATTGTTGTTGGGTAAGCTGAATGGTGTCTCCATGGTGATCATAGGCTTTGAAACATGATACATCTCATCATAATCCTAAGCCCTGAAGGTAGAAATATTTGTGCCACTGACACTTCTCAATGTCATCATCTCATGATCAATGTTCGAGACAATCCAATGTATAATGTCCGTGCATGGGAGCACGGGACCTAGTACAAGCCGGACTTGTGGATGCTCACATAGACTTAGAGGTCTTTAAGGTCTTCCCCAAATGTGCCTACAAATGCATCATTTACCTCTAACCATTTCATCTTGATGTCCTTGTCTACAATCAGCTTGGTGTCTTCATAAATCGACAAAATTTTAGATACTCGCCCGACTGCTTCTCTAGTTGCACTTCCGTCAGTATCCTTTGATCCTACTCTCTTAGAGGCCATTGATCTTGAATTGCTAAGAGGTGAATGAACACCTACTAGATCTGGTTACATAGTGACATGCATGGCAAGAAGTGTATCAGCTAAAACCAAAGAAACTTGAGGAACGACATTCAACATACTCGTGGATTGACTGGCAAGGATTGCACAATTTTTCCTGGGAAGCTGGGAGACTGGCTTCCAGAACTACGCAAAAGGGATTATAGGTTGTCTGGGAGGCTGGCTCGCTATTGGAATTGTGCAATGCGCAATCCAGGCTGGCCTGCTAGCTGCTGGAACTACGCAATGCACAATTTCAATTGGCAATGGTTGCATGGCGAATGACTGCATTGCACAATTTTCTGGGCCAGCAGTCACTGTCCCTTAGAATTTCACAATGCAATACTGGAGGATATTCATTGGTTAGAAATGTGCATTTCCTTAGAGGAACATAGAGCCTTCCCTCTCAGGATTGTGCAATATTGTCTAGGTGAGGCAGAGTCCAAGCAAAGGCTACCCAGACCTGTCGACAAGAAACTGAAAGCAAATGTGAATGCAAAATAGTTTCATGCATGTGACAGTAGTGAGATGCTAATGAAAACTAAAATGGTGCTAGTACAAGCTAGCATGTAAATGATAGAAAGTGTTCATAGAAATCAAGCAAACAACACTCACACAAGAGAAAACACAAAAAGTGGCAGAAATTCTGCAAAAGACAAGTTAAGAGGACTTAGCCATGAATAGCTGAGCTAGATATGTCGAAGACTCCTAGATTTGTTGTGGGATGTCAAAGCTCCAAGATCGATGTGAATAAGTGAGATCTGAAGAGTCGAATAAATAAGTTTGAGGGTCATGATGCCCATGCCACAAATATAGGAAAAAGTGACACTTGGAGGAAAGATTCTAAAATAATTTTTACATGTAACCTGCAACTGCTAAAAATAGATCCCTAAAATTTAGGGATGCTTTATACATGTTATTTTTTCTATTCTAGGAAAAAGTAGCCCATGCATGCAAGTCAAGTTTTCTCAGTCCCGGGTGGAACCGGTCAACTCAATGGCACATGCAACAACCTACTCAGCTGAGGGGAAAATTTGCGCATGGAGGGAGTTGGGTTGGATTCCCAAAAGGATTGCACAATTTCTGGGCTGATTAGTCCTACTAGGAGAGATTGCACAGTTTTTGCAGTGAAGGGTGATAGGAAAATTTACGCAATTCGAGAGCCCAGTAGGTTTCCAGACAAAATTGCGTAATTCCTGGAGGGAAGCTTGGTTCCCCTCTAGAATTGAGCAATTTCTTGAGGGAGTTTCTTAGCCTACAGCTAGACCAAGTCTGGAGAAACAACCTATGAGGGGGATGCAACAAGCTCTCATGCATAGACTAGTAGTCTGCTAGAAAATCACTGAAGCTTGTGTATTTGACAAGGCAAGACATGCTGCTGAGGAAGGTTGGTAGGGAGGCTCCAAAATGAAGCTAAGAAAAAATTTAGGAGGGTGGTTGTAGCAGCTACAACAAAACCATACAGACATTCAACATCAGCTTCGAGACCCTCAGGAACCAATCCAACATTTCAGACAGCTTTCCCTTGGGTCCCACTAAAATTTTGGACAACTTAGGCCTCATTCTCTCTCATTCTATAGGCATTACAACATCCAAAAGTCCAAAGTATCTCTCACAAGCTTGCCTGCCAACATCCAAAAACTAAATTTGTCAATGATATGCTAGCGTCGCTGGGATTTGAGCCACTTTTTCAAGCCTAGAGCCAAGGTCACTACCCATAATTTAATCACATGTTCAGAACAATAAAATAACATGGAAATGATAGTACTAAAGAAAATTCTAGAATGAAACCTAGAATGGACCCCTACTAGCCATGAAAAGAATTTTGTCAAACATATCACGAATATGTAAACTACAGGTGTAAATAACAGTTCATAGCATAGGGGTCTCATACTTACCTGAGAATCGCTAAGAAACATTGATGCCTCAATACATGAACTGTCATTCAATTACAAGTAAAACATGATGAAAGCCATACATGGATGTTGTCATAAAACACATACATAACCATCATAATAGCAACATAAATACTCATCAAAGTACAACCATATAGACCACATATAATCCATCAAAATACTCATAGAGATACAAGGAGAAATAACCTTTCATTAATTATGCAAAATCCAAACCCATGATGGGACTTCCATGTTCCACCCACTATAGAATGGCTGAGCCAAATATCTCTTTAGTCATTGACTCCCATGCCATAATCCAAGCATGAATGTGGGATCTCATAGAACACATCAATCAAAACTCATTCAGGGCTTCGAGAGGCCATCCACCTCAACCCATCAAACAATGATTCCACCTCACAGTTGGACATCACAAAACCATCATCATATTGGTCTCCATCCAAGCCTTCCAAGGCTTCCAAAGCATTTGTTCCAGCCAAGGATTCCAAGACTAGTAACTCAACCTGCTAAGGAATTCGATAGTGTTTAACCAACTGAGGCTTCCAGGACTAGTAACTCAATCCAAGTTGTTACAGGGCTTTGAGAATGTTTTTCCAACTAGAGCTTCCAGGAACTAATAACTCAACCCAAACTAAGGAACACGAGAACCAACCGAAAACAAACAATGAAAGTAAACCCACAATCACCATGGTTATCCAGGAAATGGCAAGGCTAGGCAATCCACTATCAATCTAGACAATCCTCCATGCTAATGATAGATCATGACCAAGAATCCACATGCATATTCCATGCATGCCAAAACTAGTGAAGAAATAATACATGCAACTTGGTACCTATAAGAAAATATGATGTAGTTGGTGATCTCGATGCCCTCTTGTTCTTTCCTACTCTTCTTTTGCCTTCTTGCTCCAAGAATCCAAGTATGCCACACCCACCAAGAGTGCTCCAAGAAAACTCTAAGTCTCCAAGAGTACGATAGAGAGAGAATAATGAGAGAGATCCAAAACTAAATTGACAAAAGCTTACCAACTGGTCCTCAGAAGCCTTTTTATGAATGAGGCCTCTATTTTCTTCATTTTCCATTATTTTCCTTCATTTTCCTTCTCATGTACAACTTGTGACCTTTCATCTCCTTTTTCTCCTAATTTCCACTATTTTCATAAATAAATGTGACAAAAATGCCATTTTGCCTTTCCAAAGCCTTATTCATTGCCTTTGCCAATTTTCGTAGCCATAACGAATCACAAGTGATCCCCATCACTAGGATTTTGCCCAAGATTCAACTTGGAATAAGTGTCCCATCATCTGTGGTAATTATTTTGCCTTTATTTACTTTTATTACATGGAATTTTCACTAGGGTTGTTATAGAACCCTCCCCCATGGGGGTTGTTACAGAACCCTCCTCCATGGGGGA
>APFE030612898.1:7042-17859 GCA_000404065.3 Pinus taeda | reverse complement strand
GGGTTGTGGACCATTGGCTTGATCGGATAATAGGAGGGTTTATCACTGAGTTCGCAATAGACACAACCGTGAGCTATAGCAAAGCATAACGACGTTTTCTCAAGGGACCACGAGGTGGGTACATCAAATCCATGAATACCTGGATTAAGATGTTGTTGTGTGAAAAGCGGGTTATGTGAATACATTAATGAGTGGAGCAATGCGGAGCGGAAAGATCTATAAAGGGATCGAAGGGTTAGAGAAAAATCCTTTAATTTAACCTTTGCGAGAGAGCGACAAAGAGTGTGCTCGGGCTTCTCCGAGGAGTGCGGTTAGTTTGATAAGACAACACATTCTGCAGCTATTACGTCCCCTTATGCCATCACCCACTTCACCTACTTCACCTCCATCTTCAACCACCCCACCTCCACCAAACCTATAGTTTAGCATGGCAAGCGCGATCAAGCTACTCGTATTCAAAGGAGCAGGCAACAAGGACCTATATTAGTTCTGGTTTGTGGTAAGAGTAGTGTGGGAAGCACATGGGGTCACAGATGACAACATTAAGAAGGCCACACTGGTAAGTGCGCCGCAGGATTGCACACTGACATGGTATATTAAGCACTCGAATGATCATCCAAATGTAGGAATAGCGGAGATCTAGAATGCATTGAACAAAGCATTTAGCCGACCAAAATTAGAAACACAGACGATCATCAGATTTAAAGAGATCGCGATGCTTCCAGGTGAGACCCCCTGGGATTTGGATCAGAGCCTAAAAAGTATGATCCACAAGGCTAATATGACACTGATGGATGCATAGCATCGTGCGTGGTTTGTGGCATCTTTGACACCACACCTGAGGACGGCGCTGTCACAATAGAAGCTCTCAACTGAGTTAGAAGCATTGGAAATGGTGATGAGGTTGCATGAAACACCGATATAGGATCCAGGGTTGGGATTCCAACAAATCCACGTGCAGCTACAGAACCTATGCTTGGAGATGCAGAGTTTGAAGTAGGATAGGGCACCCCAGCTGGAGGCACGGAAAGAAGTGTGGTGCATAAAATGTAAAGGCTAGGGACATGATAAGGATCACTGTCCAGTATTACAAACTATTTGGCAGGAGGGGGACCAATGCCATTAAGACCAGAGGCAAAGGCGGCCCAAGTGTGGCACCAGTGCTTTGGTGCGTGATCTGTCAGGTGGGAGGAAAGCACACGATGGACAACTATCACTTGTTGCAGAAGTATACACAAACTCCGCAGCAGCTGTTTTGTAATTTTTGTAGATCAGTGGGCCATGATGAGCAAAACTGTAAAGGTTATGAATTGTTGATGGATCGAACATCTTCCTACAAGATGCAGACCGAGGCACAAGGTTAGGATCTAGCCACCACAATAGCACGCGGTGGATTCCAAGGATGCGGACGAGGACGAGGAGGAATGGGACCCAGAAGAGGGCACAGATAGTTAATCTGTTATAATTGCGGAGGACCTGGGCACTACGCATGTGACTGTACGAATCCAACTAGAACATGTTGTTCGTATTGTTATCAGTTTGATCATGAAGCAGTAGATTATCCGACATTGATTGCACAGATGCGCGAGAAAGGGGTACTACAGTCTACTCTGACCCAGAATATCCAAATGATGAGGTCTGAACCACGCGAAGAAGACCCCAACATGAACATGATGCTTAGAAGCGATGCCACCATAGGAAAAGATAAGGGAAAGCAGCTCGAAGAAAATACATGGATTTGCAAGGCTCCTACAAAGGAACCTGAGTTTGACTTGGAACACGCAAGGGAGATGTTTATGGAAGCTAAGAAGATCTTCATGGAGGCCTCTACTTCAGGTAGTAAGGATCAATCAGAGCCGAAGATGGATCCTTCTATGCTTACTACATTTTTAGAGACATATATGAATCTACTACATGACAATAAGGCAGTGAAAGGGCTACAAGAGCTGATCACTAGGTGCATAGGATCATGGGAATTGCACGTAGTCTGGAAGCTAGGAAAGCATGCCTTGCGCACCAGGAGGGAAATGTGATTGATGGTGAAAATTGCCAAATATGAGATGGATTAGGTAATCCTAGACCTGGGTTCAGATGTGAATGTGTTACCAAAGCATACCTAGGAGCGCATGGGCAGGCCCGCACTATAGTGGTCTCCTATTCAATTATGGATGGTGAACCAACAAAAGGTCTTGCCCATGGGAAGATTGCAAGGGGTAATAGTGGATATCGAAGGTGCGAGCATGCAAATGGACTTTGAGGTAATAGAGGTTGTGGATGACAATAACCCTTACCCCGCATTTCTAGGAATAGGCTGGGCCACGGATATGAATGGAGTCATCAACCTGAAGAATTGGAAGATGATTTTCGAGAAAAAAATCCCTACGCATAGTAGTTCCGCTAGATCTAGCCGAAGGAGTGCATTACACTGAACCTGTGTACGACAATGAAAGTGACGATGAGCTGGATTGCATTTACCAGATAATGGCTCAAGACTAGGATTGGGTGAACCCAACTGAACATGGGAGAATCTCATGGGAGTGCGACAGTTCCTGTACTTCAGATTCAGATGAAGAAATAGAATGCTAGTAAAACTGGTTACACGAAGTAACGAAACTAAATTGCAACATGATGATTAGATCACTAGGGTGAGTGACGACCGAAGCAAGGGAACTGCCAACATATGATGGGGAGACAGGTGTGGATAAAGTCTTAGACAAATTTGAAAGGGCAGTTCCAGAACAACAACGATACGATGCGATGGAATGGGAGTTGTGCGCAACACCCGCACAATGGTGGAAAGCACACTAGAAGAATATTGGGAGATGGCGCGAATGCAGAATATGGATGCACTTATGATTTTGAAGTCCCCAGCATTGAACACAAGCTTGGTAGCCAGGGCAAAGCAGTTTACACGCCCACCTATGTCGATGGGTGCAGACATATGTTGTGCAAGCATGTACTAGGCTAAGGATAAAAAATCAGAACCCGACGTTGTAGCAGGAAAAGCGACTCACACCAAAAATACCCCATGTCGGAGCATTCATAAAGCTATGCGGAATCATGAATAGAGTTTACTGTGCGGGACGAATGGATTAGGACCTATGCGTACCAGCGGTTCGATGGGCTTATAAGACCATAAGCAAAAACCGGAGTGTGGAGATGACCCTAACATTGACAAGAAGAGATGAAACCAGGACAACATAGAAGACTATCCATACCATAGCTCCCACAGTAGGGACAGGACACTTGGACTTGGGTAAAAGAATTAGGCAGTTGCAAGAAGACATTGGATGAGGGAGCATGAAACTTTGCAAACTCAATGTTGAGTGGCCACGGCTAAGGAAGAGAAGTGTGATGTTGGACGAAGAAATCAGCGAACTGGAAACGAAAATCTCGCAAGCAGGCCATGAGAAACTAAGCATGATGGGATCAAGTCTAGCCAGCCCTACTACTACATTAGAAAGACTTGCGACCTTGCTATCATGGCTACGACTGCACCTTACGAAATATGGGAACGTGCCATACAAAGAAGAACGTGACGCACTACCAGACGCAAGGGTATTTGAAGGGTACCCTCAGCCTAGGCTAGTAGGAAAATGGAAGCATCACATTGGGGGTGTGATCACCTGACTATCTGTAGGAAGCACAGTCTCAGTGCTCCAAGCAGTTGAAAGAAGGCGCGGGACTATAAACGAATTAGCAGGAGAGATGTGTGGAAAGGAGGTTCCGCACAGGGCCAATATGTCATAGGGATCATGGTCACGCATAAGGGGCTGCGCTGTTGTGTGGGTAGGCTGGGAGGTGACCTTTGATGTCACTATTCATGACAAGAGGTCTAATTTAAGGTAGAAAGGTTAAGAGCTAGATTCAAGATGATCTGCCGCCAAGAAGGTATTAATAACTCAGAAGTGGAGGGAAGGGGAAAATTCAAATTCACACGTTACTATAAAATCCCTTGTGGAAGCCTTGAAGAAACACTTGGTTGTTTGAGATTTGAGCCGATACAGAGCATTGAGCACCAAGATACCTTGCCACTTGTAAGTACGCGACCAAATGAATCTAGTGTAGAAACAATGATGACTGCAAGAACTAGAGTACGATTCGCGGAAGTAAACCCAGAGCCCCAGGAGGAGTTTGGATAGGCAACAGTTGCACCAAAGGTTCCCAAGTCCCCACGCACACTGCGACTGCAGAAAAACAAGCAGCCAATGGGGCCATTCTAGGAATCACCACGAAACCCATGAGTGAGTAAATTGTCAATGACAGAGAAGGGCAAATATGTCATAGATGAAACAGAGGAGAAGGAGGAAGATTTGCAAGCCCTAATTGCCCAAATTGAGGCATAGGATGACGAGGTGGATAATTTTTCCCAAATACCTTCAGCGATAAAGTTATTGCCCTATATCCCCTCGTGGAAAGGGACAACCAAGATACCAAAGGACCCAAAGGCCACGAAGAGTGCACTCCAAACCCCGCTTCTTCCAGCTGAAATAAGATTTGGTGGTCCACCGCTAGGACGGGTGCCTGGTATAAAGTTCAAATAATAGGACCTCACGGACAGCGAGAAGTTCCCATAGCTGGCCGCAGAGCAATTGTTGTAGTAGAAATCGTTACACAGTGTAGAGAAGGCTAGATTACTACTTCTGCGGTGGATACCCCACTACCATCGTGCACCCATCACAATTTTTGTCATTCGACAGCTACTCTGTCTAGTACATGATGGGTATCTATGGCTAGAGAAGCCGATTCCCATCATAGCCGACTTAATTCACCGAATTTCTTAGCTGCCTATCAAAGGAAATGATCCAGCAGCCATAGTAGGAAATAATAGCAACTTGGGCCTCACAAATGCTATGAAGGCCAAATATAAGCTAGAGAAGAGGAAGTGAGGGTATGTCATAGAAAGCAGAAAGGACTAAGTGGTGCACATCACAACCCAGCTGCTGGCCAGCAAGCTCATGAGGAAATTCCATGCAGACGAGGTGTCAACATCAGTGATCACGTTGGCGGAGCAGTGTGCAGAGGGGGTCCAGTTCAACTGGGCGTAGTTTCTCTGCGACGAATTTCTGACAAATTGTAGGGAGGCGCAGGAGTAGGGTAAGATCTTCCACTATGCATGGTTGCTTTTATCCATCCTATTGGTTGCAAAGGAGCTCCCGGAGGATAGCCAATTCCCCACCATTGAGAAGAACCTACCCAAAGCCGCAAGGTACACCTCACTCTAGGCGACGAAAGATGCGACAAGGGTTCGTGAGCTCAAGGTTTTTTGGTTGTTCATGGAGGTGCACATCCAAACATGGATCAACCACAAGCCATGATTGTCCCCAATAGTATACAACAGTTTGCAAAGCATAGTTGAATTCAAGGTGGATATGCATAATTTGTATATCCAGGTGTGAAAGGATCCAGCCTGAACATGGATGAAGCTTTTGTTCATTGCAATGGATGATGCAATCTTTGATGTAATGCTGGCATGGTCTCTGGAGTGGCATGCTCTAGATTTGGAAGAATTAGAAAAAATTGCAACACAGCAGTGGAAGAAGGAAGCCAAGCTGCACATCGCAAAGTTGGCGGAAAGAAAGCGCCGGGAACAAGAAGTAGCCACACAGTGGAAGGCGGCTGAGCTAGTAGCGACTGCGCAGATGATAGAAACCACAACTGCACCCACCAAAGAGACTGAGGAAGGTCAAGACATGTCCATGGAGGAGGACATACAAGGGGAGATTGAGGCAAGAGGAATGTACAATACAATTGACCCAACTCAAGAGGTCGCGCATCCAGGAGAAGCCAACCGCACGGAAGAAGACAAGGACAACGAAGAATTCTAAGGGAGTCCCTCTTGAAAGTGGTGAACCAGTTCACGATTTCACTAAGGATGCTCTTGAAGAGTTGATGATGGAGCAAACCACTGTGTTGGGGGCGCTCAGAGCACAGTTGCAGGCATTATAGGTGCGACCCCCAGGAGTAATGACACTGCACCTTGTGGAAGGTGTAGTCGAAGCTAAGCAGATGTTGTGCACACGCACAACAAACACTTTATTGTTACTGGAAGACATCGTCTTAGCAGAAACTGAAGGTGACATGAGGGGTTGGGGATTGAATTTGGCCACCCTTCCCAGAGAAATCCTATACCAGCTGCAGGATGGGGTAACTATTGAGATTCACACCAGAGAGGGTCGTGCTCTCCAAGTCTTGAGCAAATAGAAGGTAAATTTAGAACAGCTCAGCCTACAGTGCGACAACCTGATCACACAAAACCAAGGATTAGAACAGGCCATGGAGGAAGCCTGTAGCAACTTCCCGGAGTTGGTCATGCCAACGACACTCCTACCATGGAAAAGATTCACCAACTGGCAACTGGAGTCTACAAGGCCTAGGAGGAAGCTGTGAAGGTCCAACTAGAACTAAAATTGTAGAGCGCAGAGCTACGACTGAAGGCACAACCCTTTGCACCCCCGAAAGTCAGAGAGCAGCGCCACTGCGCCATTCAATCGGGGTTGACAAAGATAGAGGATGTCGTACAAGACTACACAGGATTGTTGGACCAGTCCCTCTTCATGCTCACTTCATTGTAGGAGGACCCAACGCTGTAGCAGTTAGGGACAGAAGCACAGGCACTGTAGCAGGCCTATGAAAATGTCTAAGGGACCACGCAGACAGTCACCCTTACTCAGCGACTGGCCAAGATGAGAGAGGCCCAGGCTTTGAAACAACAGGTGGATGCAACACGCTAGAAAGAAGCAGGGCTTAAAGAACACATCCATCCTTGGTTCGAGGAAGCGTTCACGGTCACTGCCACAATTGAGAGGAAGTTGGCCTAGATGTAGGACACATATGTGCAAAGGCAAGAGGGTGCCTTTGACAACGATGCATCATAGAGTCGAGAACAGTTGATTCAGCAGACAGTGGAGGAATGTGTGGAAGACATTCGTGAAGCTCAGAAGTTGCTAGATGGACTCCGAGCAAAGATCGCCACACCAAGGAGGTGACTCAAGGGTGAGTCACGATGTTTGTTTTGGGGTCCTGTTGGGCAGCAAATCCCCCGCGTAATGGTTTTGGGGCTTAAAGCCCACAATTTTGGGTAATGGTATTGTAACGGCTCCGCGAAGTGTGCGGAGCACGAATTTTAATGAGTCAAGTCAAAGGGTTGTCCGCCCAAAAATAATGTAAGATAATGAAAAGTGAGTTAGCCTACCCATTGTCCACAGACCATGGGAATGTATAAATAGAGTGAGGCTCTAAGGATAGAAGGAAGTTCTGGGTTATTTTTTAGATCTGATCTGAATTGATATGGGTTTCTAAATGTGATAATCGCTCTGAGTCTATAAGTCCGAGTCGTGATTGGTAGTAGTAAGGATAGGCTCTGCAGCCGTGTGTGTAGAAGCCCGGTATAGTCCACAACTATGTGTGCGGACCCCTGCAGTTGTGTGCTCATGGTAAGAAGTGGATTGTAAATGGAAAAGCATTAATAAAGATAAGTTGGTTTTGAAATATCGCGTATCAGTTTCTATGTTTTTGTTTATGCATCTATTTATAGTTATGATTGCGCACATGTTTGTTTATGTAAGAATGGTAACTAAAAGTATTGGGCCCATTTAAATTAATTCAAGATCTATAATAAGAATTAGCACAGTAAAGGGTAAAGAACATTTTCACTCATCATCCAAGCTGCGCGAAGTTGGTTGCACTAAACAGAAAACTGTGTGGAAGTAGCGTAGTGCGTAGGATCGGTTCGCGAACTTTCCAGATCTCATAAATACATCCCTAGGGTGTGGAAACCTGGTTCCAGCACCCTCCCATACTACCTTAGATGAGACCTTAGTCCACACCTGTAGACTATTTCCGAAAGGGCCAGTAGTTTCAGGATTTGTTTAGCTAAAAGATTTCTGAACCTGGGTCAGGCCCCATCAAACCAATATATGTACATATACCAAACATCACCAAAACATATATCAAAACATATACCAAATCATATACCAAAATCACACCAAAACACCAAGCCAAAACTGCCTTGCCTCAACTGGCAAACAAGGAAGGATGCATAGCCCGCATTTGATTCGAAATCTCCCATGTAGATTCATTGGGCCCAAAGTTCTTCCAATGCACCTTAAATTTCTTGATTTCTCCGTTCTAGAGCACGAGCACCTTTTTCTACAATATAAACTAAGGCTCTGATTGAAATTATCCATCTGGTTCCACCTACAATACAAACTAGCTAGTTACATTATCATCATCTCTAACATACTTCTTAAGTAATGACACATGGAAAACATCATGGACTTTCACTGTCAGATTACTGGTCCAATCCTCTCAACAATGTTGAAGGGTCCACAAAACTGTGGTGCCATCTTGGCACATGATCCAATCTGCAAGGATCTCTTCTTCGGTTTGATGCGCAAGTACACTTGTTCCCCATACTGGAACTCCTTGAAAAACATGTTCTGATCTGCATAGCTCTTCTTCCTATCATGTGTTGCCTTTAGATTCTTCTTGATTACTTGCGTTTCATGTTCCATGTCTGTTAGAGCCGGTCTTGTCAGTCCTCTGTCAGAGATCAAAACTCTTTCTGAATTTCATTTTTAGGAGTCTCGCTCCATTCATTTAGCTGCATTCTGCTAGGGGCATGCCATAATCTGACGTAAAGGTCTTGTCATTCATTTCCCCTCATGTCTGGCACCTGTTGGCTTATGTCTTTTCATCAATGTTCACTAAATTCCATGACAGTCAATGTTCGATCTTTTAATGGACGAGAGTCATTTTCAGTCATTAGGTCTAGGGATTAGTCAATTTGGTCTTCAACCATGTCCAATAAAGCCATGCAGGCCAGAGGGAGGCCTTTACAAAGTTGTGATTCAAAGATTTTCATCGTCATGTTGACAGATTACGACTGTTATTCAAAACTCTGTTTTGAAGAAAAGTCAAACAGTGTGTCATTTGTGATAATTTTCAAAAACTTCTCCAGTTGATCTCTTCAGGTGCAGTCATGGTTTCCTTGGCCAAATGCCATGTCATGCGACCCCTGCAAAAAGTGCCAAAAATTTCATCATTTTAGCTAAAAATTCAAAGGGAAAAGTGAAATACAGAGTTGCATTGGATCAGGAAAAAGTGCCAAAATAAAACATTATCAAAGTGGGTTTTGAAGAAACAAAAATTAAAGCCATGAATCCAAATGCCTTTATATAGAATTTCTACAAGAAACATAGTCATTTTGCATACCAAGGTAGAGAGAAACATTGCAAAGTGATTGTGAGAAAGCTAGCACGCGTTTTGGCTGAGTTTGGAGGAGTTTTCAAGGGTACGACGCACAGGCAGAGGAGCGCGGCACACATAGAGAGCGTTGCGCACAGGGAGCGACCCCATAGTGGTGAAACTACACGGGTGAAGCACACACACAGAGCGTTGTGCACTGGGTTTGCTGCGCGGCGCACACTCATAAAGGCCCGGTCTTGCTCCCAATTGTATCAAATCTACTTTGAATCCCTTCCAATTGACAGGTAGGGTCGACATCTCGGATTGTTCATATATTTTTGTGAATGTGATGGTGGTTTATGGCCATTTATAGTTGCAATAAAACTCCTAAACCCTACCACTTGAAATCATCAAAACCATTGTTGCTAGGGTTGCAAACATGTTGTGTTGATGCCAAGGCTCCTTCTCCCTTTCATTTTTCCCCTTCTTTCCATTTTTCCCTTTCCCCTATCCCATTTCTCCCTATTTCTACCCTACCCTAAAACATTACTAAACCCCTATTCCCTATCCCCTCCACTCATTGGTGAATGTAAAACCCCAAAACCCTGCCTTATAAAATCCCCAAACCCTCCTACATGTCCCTAAACAAAATTCCCCCCCATAACCCCTAATCCCATAATATTATTTCCTTTCCTAACACTCCCTTTTTGCATTGTTCCCCTTGGTGGCAGAGATCACAACATCACATAGTTTCACTACCATCATCAAAGGGTAGTCCAAGCACAATCTATATACAGCAGCCATGGCATCTGAGCATTCATCGGAGTATGAGATGGAAACCCAAAGTGATTCATCCTCGGAAGAACAAGCTCCCTGGAGACATCACAAAAGTGGCAAACATGTTAGGGATGAACCAACCACACTTACAAAATTGCAGGCCTGCCCTCTTGCTATGTCATGTTTCTAGCATTTGTCATGTTTGGAGTTTTGTCAAAAGATGGCTAGTGTTCGATTTCATCATGAGTTGGTCCATCTTTTTGTGCTTCACCTACATGGAGATCACTCTATCTTAGTCGGGGTCACCTTCACACTGACACCTGAAACTGTCTCATTAGCAACCGGCATACCAAACGTTGGAGAACCATGGCACAAGAAATAGAAGGTTGATCGGCAGCATTATGAGCCTTACATTAAGGCCAGTTTCTTGAGGCAGCTCCAAAGAGTCTTTCTGTTCCGATATTTGAAAGATCAATATGCTCCAATCATGAAGTTGATCATGAAGTATTTCAGCTGTGAGGGGAGGTTCTCTCATCTATATGCCTATCACATCAGGTTGCTCATGCACTTTATGAGGGTAAGGATGATGAACATCCCATATTTCATCTGTAGTAACATAGAGAGGATGAACACCTTCATGCAGCACAAAACCCCTCAGCAGCAACTTAACAGTGTTTATCACTTTTCTCTTATTAAGATTTTGGTGGTTCATCAGTTCGGATTACAGGGCATTACTTGGGATGACTTCATCTCCTGTGACCTCTTCAGCACTTCATAGGTATTATCAGAGGTTGAACATGAGATAGGTGGTCCTTCTCATCAGTATGAGCGCCATGAGACCACTACTATGC
>APFE030612894.1:0-14898 GCA_000404065.3 Pinus taeda | reverse complement strand
CATGCTAGCAGAAGAACACATAAATAACTTTATGTTATCAATAAATCTAAATGGAGTTACAAATACTTTTTGTTGTTAGACGTTGTTGTTAGACTTTTTCGATATACTTTACAAGGATAAATTGGGTCTTGGTATTTTTCATTACCATCAGGATCCATTACTAGTTGGAACATTTTCCAAGAGCAATTATTGACAAAGTTCGGCGATGATAGGTCTACGGAAACATTGATCAATGATCTATCAAATCTTAAGGCGGAATCAAGAGAACCCATCAAAGATTTCAATTCGCATTTCAACAAACTCTTGAATAAAATCCCTACCACTTCCAAGCCTAGCGAAGAAGTTCAAAGTGAATGGTACATATCTGCTTTACCATCGAATATGGCAATCTTTGTTGATAGGGCCGCCAAGCCAACATTGGCCAAAAACATGAAGGAAGCCATAGTGGTAGAAAAGCGTATCTTAGCTTTAGAAAAGAAAAATGTTATTGATGAAAGAAAATCTAGGAAGGTTGCCTTTAGAGATGATCCTAAGAAAAAGCAATTAAAGGACCCATTTGAGTTGGAAGGATTACAAAAAGTTTTAAAAACCATGTCTAACGAAATGGTTGACATTAAAAAACAAGTAGCAAAGACTTCTTCTAAGAAACCCTACAATCCTTTTAGGAGAAACCCTTCAACTGACCCAAAGCCTCCCAATGCTATAAAAAATGTAGAATTTGAAGGAGAAGAAGAAGAAGTTTCCAATGAAGAACCTATTGATAAAGATGAGGTTGTAGAACTACAGGGAATGTGGGACTTCATTCTTCCAAATGAAGAGGATCAAGAGGCATCACTAGTCAGTACCGGAAGTAGAAATCAACTCGATCCTCCATAGCCCAGTTCTAAACAGAAGAATGCAAGCTCGGTTTCCAAAGATAAAGTCGCATGGAAGAAATCATCACCAAAAGCGACTCAAACAAACCCAGTCCAATCTGAGTCATCAACTCCATCTAAAACACTAATTGTTTCCGATGAGATGGAGTATAATATTGTTGAAGACATGAAGAAGACTTGCGCCAACATTACTTTTCATGAACTGAGTAAATTAAAGCATCAACATAAACTACTTTTGAAATAGCTGCATGCAGTACCCGTTGCACCTCTTCCTGCCACTGTAATCTCGCTAGCTTCTCATGAAATGGGAAGACCTCCAACTAGTATAGAAAATAAAGTTGACCCAAATGATATTGCTTTAATTGGAGGTAGGTCAAAATCCCATACTCCTCCATTCCTCCTTACTTTCGAAATTTTCAATAAAAAATTGCATAATTGTTTAGTAGATTCAGGTGTTTCATCTAATATTTTGCCTAAAACAATTTGTGCAGAATTAAGCGTCCAACCTCAAAAATCTGCAATACGCATAGTTTAGTTGGATCAGTCGCAAGTTGAAGTAATTGGTGAATTAAATCAAGTTACCATAAGACTCTCATCGAATCCAAAGGTATGTCAAGTCATGACACTCCTAAATCTTATGGTTTAATTCTTAGCAGGGATTGGTCTGAAAATCTTCATGGATACTTTGTGACCGATTGGTCACATCTGTGGCTCCCTTACAATGGTAAACCAAATCAGATAAAGGTTGAGCAAGAAAGACACAAAAAATACATAGTGATGGAACTGGAAGGAGAAAATGAACCTATAGCATACAACAATAATATAATTGGGAACTATTGTGTTGACTCTTTCTTAGGAAATTTTAATGCTCATACTTCGCCTCATTTAGAACATTCAGTTTTGTCTCAAGTAGAAAAAATTTCTCAAACAAATAGTTCTAAATGTGTTAATTTCGTAGATAGTCCTATAAAGTTTTGGAAATTATTTTTTGACGGTTCTAAGTTTAATGATGGAGCAGGAGCAGGATGTGTATTAGTTAGTCTAGAAGGGAATAAAACCATGCTAACCTTTAGACTCGAGTTCGATTGCACAAACAACACTACAGAATACGAAGCTTTAGTGCAAGGGTTGCACAAAGCAATCAGAATGGACATCAAGTATCTACAAGTCTTTGGAGATTCTGAGATTGTTATTAAATAGGTACGAAATACTATACATTGTCTATCATGTCATTTAAAGCATTATCAATCTTTAGTACAAGATCTGACGGCACATTTTATAGCATTCAATATTTCATCCATCCCCAGACTCCAAAATGCTAGTGTTGACCTCCTGGCTAATATAGCTTCCAAGCTCTTTCCCTCAGAAGAAAATAGCCCAGATAGATTCTCAATCGAATTGATATTTAGGCCCTCCATCCCTAATAATGTTACCAACTGGAGAATTTTTAATGATGACCCTGATATTATAAGTTTCCTGACTTCAGAAGGATCTTACAGTAATCAGATAATTGATGAGGACCAACATGACAAGCAGTTACAACAAGAGAGCACCAATAATTCCATACTAAAACATGTAGTCAAGTTAAAAGACCTATACGATTTAAAAGACAGATTCAAAAGGTCTACCAATTCAAAAATTAAGAGTTCAACTCTGAAATATGAATTAGTAAATCTAGGAATAGAAACTAAGCTGCAGAATATCAACTTAGGTCTTGGTCTGGCCCCACAAGAAAAATTAGCCTTTGTTCAACTCCTGAGGCAGTATAAAAATGTCTTTGCCTGGAATTACGATGACCTTAAGACTTACAACACTTCAATCATTTAGCATACTATCCCAATGATAGCTGATGAAAGACCAGTCCAACAAAAGCTGATTAAGATCCATCCTAATCTGGAAATTCAGATTAAATCTGAGCTCAATAAATTGTTGAAAGCCAAAATTATTTTTCCCGATCGACATTCTAAATGGGTTTCCAATCTAGTTCCAGTCAGAAAGAAAAACAGAGGCATTTGAATTTGTATTGACTTTCGAAATCTTAACAAAGCTTGACAAAAGGATAATTTTCCCCTGCCTCCTATGGAACAAATATTACAAGTAGTTGCGGGATCAGAATTGATGTCCTTTTTAGATGGTTTCTCCAACAACAACCAAGTCTTAGTCCATTCGGATGATTAGCTAAAAACCACATTCATAACCAAATGGGGTACATACGCATATCAAAAGATGCCTTTTGGGTTGATTAACGCTGGTTCCACATTTCAAAGAGCCATGGATATTGCATTTAAGGGATTAGTAAACAAATCATTGGTGATTTACTTAAATGACATAACGATATATTCTGAAAAACATAGTAATCACCTCAGAGATTTAAAGTAGATCTTTCAACGTTGTCAAAGGTATAGGATTTCACTTAATCGAAAAAATTCCTTTTTTGCATTAAGTGAAGGAAAACTTCTTGGATTTATAGTGTCTAAATATGGAATCCATATTGATCCAGATAGGACTAAGGAAATTTCTGTAATATCCTTACCACATAATAAGAAAGCAATGCAATCCTTCCTTGGTCAAATTAATTTTGTTAAAAGATTTGTTCCAAACTTCTCAATAATTGTGTCACCATTACAAGCAATGATCAAGAAAAATTCACTCTTTAAATGGGGTCAAGCAGAATATGAAGCATTCAATCTGATTAAGCAAGCGATTGTTAATGCCCCATCCCTAGCGACTCCAAATTTTTATGATCCTTTCATTTTGTATACATTTGCCTCTGAGAAGTCATATGCTGCAATACTCACGCAAGCTAATCAAGACAAAGCAGAAGCCCCAATTGCCTTCTTTAGTTCAAATTTGCAAGGGGCTAAATCAAAATTATTCTGACGTTGAGAAACAAGCTTATGCCATTTTCAAAGCAATCAAACACTTTAGACCCTTTCTTCTTAAGACCCATATAAATAATAGTGCCATTTCCAGTAGCAAGAAATCTCTTGGTACAGAAAGACGTGAGTGAAAAGAGAGCAAATTGGGTCACTGCCCTACAAGAATATGACGTTGAGATCAAGCCAATGAATATTGTAAAAGATCAAGGCTTTTGCAAAATGTTGGCTGGAGCATTGCTTATATCAGAAATACCATCTCCCAATCAAGAGGTACAAATGTATGAGGTAAGCCTAAACGATATTGAATCGAGATATGCTGATATCATGTTTTAGTTAAAAAATGGACATGCTCCTTCAAATCTGAATCATACAAAGAAAAGAGCCCTAAGATTGAAAGCTAAGCAATATCAACTTGTAAACGATGTATTTTTTAGGATGAATTATGATTATGTTCTTCTTCGATGTCTTGAGAAATCTGAAGCTAAAAAAGTGTTGCAGGAACTCCATGATGGACTAGCAGGTGGACATTACACAGGAGATGCAACAGCACACAAAATTTTATGCGCATGATACTATTGGCCTAGTTTATTTAAAGATGCACATAGCTATGTAAGGAAATGTCAAGTTTGTCAAACTATTACTAGAAGACAGAAGATACCATCATTTCCATTGCAACTAGTTAATATCGACCAACCATTTGAGCAATGGGGATTGGATATAAGAGGTGAGATCATTCCTCACTCTTTTAAATAGCATAGGTACATCCTTACAGCTACAGATTATTTTACTAAATGGGTAGAAGAATTTCTTCTCAAGATAGCTAATGCTGATAATATCATCGATTTCATTGACCAATTCATAATTACCAGGTTTGGCTTACCTTCTTCTTTAATGTTTGATATTGAATCATATTTTTCTGGCAATGCTCTGATTGAATTTGCACTTAAAATAGGTTTTAAACTTAATTATTCTACCAATTATTACCCACAAGGGAAGGGGTTGGCTAAATCAACAAATAAAAACCTAATCAGAATCATTAAGCGAACTATTGATCAGAATCATAGAAATTGGCACAAATCTTTGATGTATGCTCTTTGGGTAGATCAAATAACTCAAAAGGCTTCCACTGGCACTTCTCCCTTTAATTTAGTTTATGGAAAAGAAGTAGTTCTCCCAACTCATCTAGCAATTCCTTCTTTAACCTTAGTTCAATTTATTGAAGAAACACCTTCATATTTGCAACTAAGAAAATTGCAGATCCTTAATCTAGAAGAGAAACGAGAACAGGACAAAATTACCCATGCACATCATCAAACATTAGTAAAGGCTCTTTCGATTCAAACATGGTATCAAGGAAGGATTTTAAAATTGTAAATTTAGTATTGAAATGGGATAAGGCTCGCGAATAAAAAGGCAAACATTCTAAATTCAAATGGATGTGGCTTGGACCATTCCAAATTGTTGAAATCATAGGTCCATCGACTTTCATGTTGCAAGATTTAGCAGGGAAAAGAGAATCTTTACCTGTTAATGGGCAGATCCTTAAAAAATACTTTCCATAGAAGATGACCTCTTCTATTTTTGTAAATTATTATTTATAGCTTTATTTTGATAATAAAACAGGTTGTAAATGGTTACTTTTAGATTTCCTGAAAAAGATTAGTGTCTCTTGTAAGTTTTGTTTTTTTGCTTGTATAAATGGAACTGATTTGGAAAATTAATCATTATTATTGAAAAATATAGTCAAGTGCTACAAGCCTGAAAATTTTACTAGTTTCAATTGTTATCACCCTAAGAAACTTTCCTAGGTTGTATCTCGAAGATGCTCGAGAATATTATAAACTCAACATGATGTTGGAAATGGATGAATGGAAGGAATGATGCTTGTTCAAGATAGATAACCACTCCTACTTTGCTTGACTCCAAACATGCGTGAACACCCCCAGACTACAAGGCTTTAGACCACTAATTACTCATAGTTTAGGGATTGGGTGAATATGGAGAATACTAACCACACCAGCAGAAGCACAAGACCATGTGATGGTCGGCTGTAACTAGTAAAGAGGTCTGCAAATCTATTTCCTAATGCACAGACAGGATGACAACTCTATGTCAGTAGGTAAACAGAAACTTGAATAACACATTCACTGATACATATAAGAATTTAGCACAGACGTAGGATGACAGCTCCTCTAATGCTAAACATCAAGAGTTCATGAAAACTGCATAATAGGCACAGCCTAGAATAGAAAAGAAATGGAAAGTGAGCAATTAATAGCAAAAGAAGCTTGTATTAGCTAAAAATGAAGACGAGACGTTACAAGTATCAAAGCAGTGACAGTCTCCACAAGTTGAACCTTACATCAAAACAACAACCAACCACCCTGATTACATCTGTTTTCTGGGTATATATAGAGTTTCTTTACAAAAATGTTCTGCTATTCTACCTGTGGAGGGTCATAATTGACCACCAACTGCTTTAATTATCTTATGGAGTCTCTAGGGCAATCTGCCTGCTTCAGTGAACAAATTTGATTTTCTCGGGTGCTCTGTTGTACTTCTTGAGCAGGTGGAGTGTCGTAAAGGATAAAATTCCTTAACTGCTGAAAGTGTTTATCTGCTCGAGGCTGGTCCTTTCTTTCTCGGTCATCCTTCCTATTGAATGTGGTTGTTGAGGATCTATTACACTGGGTACTGGATACTGGCCACCTTCGTCCTTCGGATGCATCAGATAGGTCAAGGACGAGAGGATTGCATGGCGGATGTATGAGCAGGACAGGGAATGAATATCAACCATTGGATCACATAAATGGACGGCGGATATGGCTCAGTGGGAGGTATTGGGAGGAAACGAGGGCAGACAATCGTGAGCCATTGGATCTCGGGCAGGTAGATCCAATGGTCATCGGGCGGAAGAGATGTGCGGAGGTTAACGAGCGAGGACTACGGTTTTGGTGGTAAGCGGTATTGATCACATCGCTTTTGGAGGGTGAGCGGTAATCGTACAAGGGTGAGTGAATCCAGCCAACATGTGACGCGTGGCAGATGGGACATGACGAAAACCGCTTTGATTGCAAGTCAACGCGTGGTTTGTTTGCAGGTGCGAGAGGAGCGAATGTCGTCTGATCACAGCAAAGTTGATCGAACGGTGTGGATTTGATCGCACGGTTTTCGACGGATGTGATAGGGGAATAGCGGATTAGGGATTTTGCGAAGGCACGCGGTTATATGGGTTTCGGGGGTTTTCATGCCTGGGGTTTAAGAAAAGAGGAATTCATATGTTTGTTTTTAATCAAAAGGGCATATGATATGGAGATGGAAGGAGAGTGCAAGAGGGAACGGAGAAGGTGAGAATGACCGGCAGCGGCCTCCTTCAAACAAAACCAAAAACCAAGCCACTTATGCTCCTGAATATCAGCCACATGTAGCAAGAATAACACTGGCTCCTTCTGGGGATGAGATCCTCCCTGTGAGGTCTCAAGAACTTGCAGATCAATGCCTTTCCTATGAAAAACAAATTAGCAAAATTTCCTAGTGTTCCATTGGGCATGGAATCTAATTGAGCCTACACTAAAACTGATAAAACAACATATTTACAACTTTAAGGCCCAAAAACCTTAAACAACATAAATTTTCAAAAACCGCCCATTAACTAGGCCATCAAAAACTGCTTCTCCTCTCATACTTTGCAGTATGAAGGTATTGTTCCATTGGATCTGAGAAATGATAAAAGACCCTGTCCAAAAAGCATCAAACTTCCCATGGTTGCCTTTCTTCTCTTTCAGTGCATCCCACTTAAGAACCAAGTCTCCAACCTGAAAATTATTTGTTTTGTCCTCTTGTCAAAATCTTCCTTGATCTTTTTTTGATGTGCTATAGACCTTTCAACCAGCTGTTCTCTGATTTGATGTATCTCTGCTAAATCAGTGATCCTTTTTGCCATATCTTCTTCCTCATTTTGCTCTTCTTGTAGGAACTTTGCCAAAGGGAGGGTTAACTGAATTGGGAACACAGCCTCAGTGCCATATACCAGTTTGAATGGAGAATTCCCTGTGGATCTCTTAGTGGTCACTCTATCAGCCCACAGTGCATATCTGATTTTAGAGTCCCAATTCTTTTTGTTGTCTTCCAACAGCGTCTTAATTATCCTTATTAAACTCTTGTTGGAGGATTCTCCTAGACCATTCCCTTGAGGGTAGTATGAGGTGGAATCTGGTGAAGATATTCTTTGTCAAAAACTTCATGACCACATGATGATCAACCTTTCTGGTGGGGATTGCTTCAATCCATTTAGTAAAATAATCCGTGGCTACTAAGATCCATCTGTGTTGGCCACTGGAATGTGGATTGATTTCTCTAATGAAATCCAAGCCCCACTGCTGAAAAGGGCCACTAGCATGTATAGGCTTTAAGGGCAGGGACTTCAATTGCTACTTCCCTTCAAATCTTTGGCACTTGTCACAAGATTTAACAAATGAAAAGACAATAGAAAATAAGGTGGGCCAATAGTACCCAGCTCTGAGGATCTTGTGGGCTGTAGTTTTCCAATAATGGTGTCCTCCACACATGCTGGAATGAAACTGCTGCATAACCTCCATTGATTGTTCTTTGTCCAGAAACCTCAAAAGCATTCTATATGGGTCCCTCCAGTAGAGTAGATTTTCATAAATGCAATATTTAGCTGCCCTGAGCTTAACAGTTCTGGCCTAGCTTGCACCAAGGCCTGGAGGGATTTCTAGTTTCAACAAGAAATTGGCTACCACAGAATACCATTCACAAGAAGCTAGATTTTCTGCTAGTGACTGCTTTCTCCCTAATTCAGCTACTTCCTCTTCCTCAGTTTGACCATTTTCTGCAATTAAGCCCATGCAATTTACATCCAATGTTCTACAATTTTCCTTAGCCAATAGTCTGGCAAGGCCCTGACCTCTAACGAGCTTAGTGGGCTTCAATTCTATATTAAACTCAATTAGCTTTGCAATCCATCTAGCTCTTCTTCCGTTAGCATCAGGTTGTGTTAGGACATCTTTTATTGAAGCAAAGGGTACATATGCAATTACCTTAGGACATCTTTTATTGAAGCAAAGGGTAAATTCTGAAAGCTTTCAAGGATTTGATAAGAGCATATGCTTGTTTCTCAATGATATCATACCTCAGTTTAGTATCCCTTAATGTTTTACTGAAAAATGCTACTGGATGCTCTGAACCTTCTTCATCTGCTTGCATTAAGACCACTGCAAGGGTGTCATCAGGGGCAAATGAAAATATATGGAACTCCTTGCTATAATATGGACTACTTAAAGTGGGGGCTTCCATAATGGCTTTCTTAATGGACTCAAAGGATCTTCTTTCTGCTTCAGTCCATTTGATCTCTGGCCCCTTTCTCACATGGAGGTAATATGCTTCACCAGTTCTGCAAATTTTGGGATAAACCTCCTCACAAATTTTATTTTGCCCAGAAAGGACTGGATATCCTTCTTTGATCTTGGGATAGCCAAAGTCTGTATTGCTTTTACTCTTTCTGGGTCAATCTAGACACCTGCAGCAGAAACAACATGTCCTAACAGCTTGCATTCTTCTAAAGCAAACTGTGATTTCTTAGGATTGACTGAAATCCCAAACCTTCTACACTTCAGGAACACCTTCTTCAAATGTTGCAAATGGTCCTGATGGCTGCTGGAGTATATTGTTATATCATCAAGGTAGATAAGGACAAACTTATCCTTCTCTCCCACAAATGCTATATCCATAGCCCTTTGAAAGGTGGCTCCAACATTCATCAACCCAAAAGGCATCTTGGAGTACATAAAGGTGCCCCAAGGAGTGGTGAATGCAGTCTTCTCTTGGTCATCTAGATGTACAGCAACCTGATTATATCCTAAAAATCCATCTAAGAAAGACATCACTTTGGCCCCTGAGACCTTCTGTAGCAAATGCTTCATCTTGGGTAGAGGATAGTTGTCTTTCTTAGAGCATTTGTTTAAGTTTCTGAAATCAACATAGAGTCTGCTTTCTCCACTTTTCTTCCTCACCACAACCAAATTGGCTACACATTTTGAATATCTGAGAGGGACTATGATTTTGACAGCCAGCAATTTCTTGATTTCCTTTTCAATCAGGGGAAGGAGCAAAGGGTTTATGGGTCTCAGCTTCTGCTTGAAAGGGATGGTGTCTTTCTCTAAAGGAATTTTATGTTGGATGATCTTTTTGTCATATGTTTTTAGGTCACTATATTCCCAGGAAAAAACATCAGCAAATTGCTTCATTAAATTGCAATATTCAGCACATTGGGCAGCAGACAAATGGGTAGGCAGGTTTATATATCTTGGATGACCTGGACTCCCTATATTATTCTTACAAATTGCAGATTGGTCTTTTTTGGCAGTCTTGTAAGGCACATCATTCTGGTTAAACAACTTTTCTAAAGGAACTAGACCCTTAGGTATATGATTGTTGGGAAGTTGGACAATGCTATCTTTGCCAATTCTATTCCTAAGCTAGGATTGGGGATTTTCTTCCAAGGCTTCATTCTCTTGGTCAATTTGCATTTCAGAAAATTCATCAATGACTTGCAAGAATCTATTCACTTCATCATCATCCTCAAAAACTTTCCAACACTGGACATTATCAAGTAAGGATGGTCTATATTTCATTTGGATTTCATAGACTAGTCTGGGAGGCATGGGAGGAATAAATATGCTGGCAGAGACAGCAAGGGAATCAGCAAGCTGATTTCTGACTCTAGGGATATATGAGATACAGAAATTATCAAAAGAGTCTTTGAGTCTCCATACCTCATCTCTGTATGCTTTCAGCCTTGGATGCTTTGCTTGAAAAGTTTTGTTCACTTGCTGAATGATAAGATTAGCATCTCCAAACACCTTTATGCTTCTGATTCCTCTGCCTTTTGTTGCATTAAGACCCAATATCAGCGCCTCATACTCTGTTATATTGTTCGTGACTTGGAAATCCAGCTTAAAAGACAGACGTGTGCTTTCTTCTTTTGGAGTTATCAGCACCACCCCTACTCCTGCAGTCTCCCTGGAACATGCTCCAGCAAAGAACATTTCCCAAACCTGACTTCCTTGCTCTCCCTCAGCTTGATTCATGGGTTTCTTGATCTGCAAAAAGGCCTTCTAGGATTCTTCAATTTGGAGAATACATGCTCCAAAATCAGTGTCTACAGCATAAATAGGATGATTAGAAGGATTCCTCTCATCACTGATGATGTATGACAGTTGTGCCTCTCTGTACAATCTCCAGCTTTCCCCTCCAAAAACTGGGACAATGGCATAAGATAGATCATTCTGTAATGTCCCACCTAGTCTCTTAATCCATCCACTAGACAGCAGCATGCCAAACTTAGGAGGAACATCTGCTACCACAATGTCCATCACCATGCTCTTCATAGGCAGCTGAGTTAGGGTAATGGCTAAATATTTGATCAATCCCAGACATTTCACCTTTCTTGAATCAAAGGAGAATAGATCATGATATGGTCTGGTGATATTAAGGCCTAACTCTTCCATGACATCTTTTGGCATCAGATTGTGGCTAGCCCCTGTGTCTAGCAGGCAATTGTGGAGGATTTTATCATGAATGGTCAAGGAGACATAAAAAGATGGATAATTATCATCAGCAGGTCCAGTCATGGGGCTCAGCACAACTGCAGGTTTATCATCTTGTAAATTGATAGATTCAGTGGAGGTTTGTGTGGCATTCAGCTCAAGGGCTTCAAGGATAGGCTTCCTAAACACTTCACTCTTTACAAATTCTACCAGAGGTGTAGATATTTTCAACTTCTGGACTTCTAACTCAGAACTGAAAGGGGAAGGGGACTGGTCGGGACCTCTTGAGCTGGTGCTTTGAGGATAACTAGAGCAGTTGTTGGTCATTTATGTCTGATATTATGTTGCTCTGTGGGGACCGCAGCTTTTTGGGTAGGATTCTCCTTGGCATTGTTTGCTTTTGACCTCAGATTATATCTTTGCTGCTCACCAGTTTGTAGAACAGCCTCTCCATCCCATCTTTGACTATTTTGGTCCAAGAGTAATTCTTCTTCGTATGCAGCCAATGTCAAAAAGGCAGCACTGCCTTTATCTTCCATGCAATGAATTTCATCCTCTTCTTCAAATTGTTCCTCCTCCATGACTACATTTTGAAAAGGAGCTTTAACCTTTTGCTCTTCATTTGCTTCTTTACCCCTCTGAATGATTTGCAATTGTTCATTTACTCTTCTAAATGGATTTGGGTTCCTTGGAGAAAATGTGTTTGGAAGCCTTGCCTTCCCAGAGTTCTGTTCAACCTTCAGCTTAGATATCTCAGCAGCCAATGACTCTATCATCCTAGTCATTTGATCTAATTTAGGCTTTGAAGATGAAACAGAGGAAGAAGAAGCCTCACCTCTCTACCTCCTTCTGTCAACATGACTTTTGAGTTTTTCTACAGCCATAATATTAGATTCTACTTCTAGGGTTGCATCTTGCATATTAGCTAGGGTGGCACATCTTCTTTCTCTCAACAACAGGCAGAAATCAGAGTCAAAAGCATTGGCATAAGTAAGTTTTGCCGAGGTGGGGGTTGGCTTTACTTCGGCTGGTATCTTACTATACATACGATTGAATCTTTTATTAAAATCAAGAAATGATTCCCCATTCTCTCTCTTCAGGTTACCATACTCAGTATGGTAATATAGCAAGTCTTTTTTATCTCCCCAGTGCTTCAAAAATGCATCATCCAATGCTTCAATGTCAGCTATAGATCTAGGGGTCAATTCCCTGAACCATTTTCTAGCCTCTCCATCAAGGCTCTGGACAAAAACTCTCATCCACACATCATCTTCACTGATATCCAGGTTATCAACATAACTATAAACAGACTCAAAGTGTTCTTTAGCTGTCACTCCCTCTGTACCAGTGAATTTGGGAATATATTTCTAATACTCTCTAGCAGGCATGGCATTTAAAGGTATAGGAAAGACCAATGGTCCATACCTAGCAGCTATGATTCTTTCCATCTTTGTGGGAGCTTGCTGACCTACCATGACTGGGGCAGGTGAAAGGATACTAGTAGATTGGATGGTGGGGGACAATGAAATGGATGACAGAGACCAGGGAATATGATGGACTGTATGGGAGGCTTTCTTTGGACTGAAATCGAAAGGGGAACTGAATGAACAAGGATATTTATAAACCTCTGAAGGTATTTTCTCACTAGCAATACTAGGCTCTAGATCTTCAAACTATGTATTCTCAACTATAACCTTCTCTTGCAAAGATACATAAGATTTCTTAGGCTTACCTGATCCTGATGCTCCTTTCTATGATGTTTTCTTCGGCTTGACAATCTTCTCAGGGTCAGGCACTAGGTCAGCTAGTGATTTCTGAGGATTTCTCTGGGTATGCCTCACAAACTGAGCCAGAACTGAAACGTGGAGTTGCCACCAAGTTGGTTCTCTAGTAAAGTCACTAGATGATTACAACCAAAAATGTGTCCAAACTTTGTCTATCATCAAATCTGGAACTGTGTCGTCCTCTCAGGGAAGCTGAGCTTCAATCTCCTCTCCCTGGCAATGGCACCAATTAATGTTATAACCCCAAGAAACTCTCTCTCGGAGATGCTCGGGAACATTATAAACTCAACATGATGTTGGAAATGGATGAATGGAAGGAATGATGCTTGTTCAAGCCAGATAACCACTCGTACTTTGCTTGACTCCAAACATGCGTGAACACCCCCAGACTACAAGGCTTTAGACCACCAATTACTCACAATTTAGGGACTGGGTGAATATGGAGAATACTGACCACACTAGCAGATGCACAAGACCATGTGATGGCCAGCTGCAACCAGTAAAGAGGTCTGCAAATCTATTTCCTAATGCACAGACAGGATGATGGCTCTTTGTCACTAGGTAAATAGAAACCTGAATAACACATTCACTGATACATACAAGATTTTAACACAGAGGTAGGATAATAGCTCCTCTAATGCTAAACATCAAGAGTTCATGAAAACTGCATAACAGGCACAACCTAGAATAGGATAGAAATGGAAAGTGAGCAATTAATAGCAAAAGAAGCTTGTATTAGCTGAAAATGAATACAAGACGCTGCAAGTATCAAAGCAGTTACAGTCTCCAGAAGTTGAACTTTACATCAAAACAACAACCATCCACACTGATACATCTGTTTTCTGGGTATATATAGAGTTTCTTTACAAAAATGTTCTGCTATTCTACCTGTGGAGGGGTCATAATTGACCACCAACCGCTTTAACTATCTGATGGAGTCTCTTGGGCAATCCGCCTGCTTCAGTGAATGAATTTGATTTTCTCAGGTGCTCTATTGTATTTCTCGAGCAGGTGGAGTGTCGTAAAGGATAAAATTCCTTAACTGCTGAAAGTGTTTATCTGCTCGAGGCTGGTCCTTTCTTTCTCGATCATCCTTCCTGTTGAATGCAGTTGTTGAGGATCTATTACACCGGGTACTGGATACTGGCCACCTTTGTCCTTCAAATGCATGGGATAGGTCAAGGACGAGAGGACTGCATGGCAGACATATGAGCAGGACGGGGAATGTGTAGGAATTTACAGGGTAAGTTCCTCAGACAGAACACCGAAAGGACACCGCTCACAAACAGATCACAGATCAATACACCAGTATTTTGACGTGGTTAAAACCCTCAGAGAGGGAAACAGTCCACGGCCTGCGCCAACGTGGATACTACAGGCAATTTATCAATAAAAGAATGAAAATTTACATAAGCTTCTCTCATGCACGGTGAACCTACAAATGACCCTCCATGCGCTTTAAATAGAATTCATGGACCAATCGGGTGTCAAGCCACGGATCAAGTGTCGGTAATACCGAGGAGAGAATGAACCGTCGGATCACTACATATCGTGACCGTCGGATTGTAAGTTACAAAATGTACAACGGTAAAGAAACACACTTTACCTAACTCTATACCTAACTCTATACTAGACCAAGTTGAACTTAACTATTTCCTATGTGTCGGAATATCCTAACATCCCCCCTTAAGGACAACTTGGGATAGGATTGAAAGATTTACAAATATGACACAATAGGAGAAGGAAGAAGGCACTAGAGCCTATCCCCCCTTAGTGACAACTTCCTGAACTC
>APFE030612892.1:40754-54985 GCA_000404065.3 Pinus taeda | reverse complement strand
TAGTTTAGTTTATAATTAATGATTAAATTAGAATTCTAATTTAGGATTAAATTTTTAATTAAAATTTTAATTTTTAGTCAGTAATAGAATTTCCATATTTATGCCAGATTTGATCCATCAATTTTAGAGGCTCATAAATTGAGTTATACTTGACCAAATGAGGCCCAAGACGGCTCATTGGAAAGATAAAATCAAGGAGAACATTTTTGAGGAGATTTCACTAATAGATTTAGTCATTTATTGGGTCAAAAATTAATCATAAGATCAAGCTCTGAATTTTGAAAACGAAATCAATTTTCTGAGTTTTATTTTCTTCATTTTCATTTGCCAAAGCCTCTTCTAATTGCAGATCCATTCATCAATAATATCCTTGGTCAGTTAAACCATCCTAGGCATCAATAGAGAGCTTATATTTTATTTTCAATTATTTATTTAGATAGAATTTGATTGGATTTGTTTTAAATGCCATAAATGATATTTTGATTTTATTTGGTTGCATCTTAATTTATTTTAATTTCTTTTGGCAGGAAAACAGTGGAAGAAATATGGAGAAAAGGATCTCAGTCAATGAGAATGCTCCAGCAATTGAAGATTAGAATTTTTGAGCAAATAAAATTGGATATGACAGATTTACCTTCAACAAACTTTCCTCTCAAGAATTGCTTTGCAAATATTATAAATAATAAATTGCATAATGTAATAAAGGGATGCTCTCCTCTACAATTTTGGACTTCTAAAGCACTTCTGTAATAGGAATTTAGAGTTGTAGGTGGGAGGAGAGAAAATCTCAGATCTGGAGATTATTGAGGATTTTTCATTTGTATTTTGAATTATGCATGATGGACAAAGTTTGCACTATTGTGGCTTTAGCTTTGAAAGCAGAAGTTCAAGCAATGTAAAGGACTGTTGGAGACCAAGGTCAGAGAAATGGATGCAATAAATTGGTATTTCTAATACTACTGTTTCAAATATCAGTTTTATTTTTATAATAACATGAATGTATCATTTTATTCATGTTTGTGCACTTTTGTCAATAGGGGTATTTTGTCTCAATGTTGTTATTATGTATCTCAGATCTTATGGATTAAATTATGATTTCCGAGTAACCATTTACTCAGAAATCTGCCTTATAAAACTGATTTGTTGAATGGTAATGTGTTGTGAACTATTTCCACATAGTATTGTTTAGTTATTGGATTTACTGATTTGATAATCAATATCATTTTTGTGAACTACTTCCTGGATGTTGTTGGTTTATTATTTCATTTAAGAGGTCTTAATGGGATGTGTTTTAGTATCCATAATGTCAGTTAATTGAACTACTTCATTAACTTGATACTCATTATAAACAAGACATATTTAAATCCCAATATTTTAAATATCTTGCTCTTGGTTGGGTTAGATCTATATCTGTCTAATTAAGATAGGATTAAGATTAGTTTCTTTTTCTTGCATTATAGAATAACTTTGCATTTAGATTAATTTCTACATTCTTTTAAGTCCTCTTTTCAAAGAGGCAAAATTTTAGTTGTGGCTTGGCTGAACCCAAATCAGCTTAAGGGTCATTCTCTCGCCTGATCAGCAAGAAGAAGTGATCTGATATCCCTATCTATTGGCAATTAAAGATACATAATAAACCAATAGTGATAGGGAAAAGGTAACTGAACCTAGTTAAACCAGTCGGAGCCACCACACCAAACGAAAAAGGAGCTGCTTTAAGGTCCGGACCGGGTGGTTATCCCCCATTGTTGTTGCAGCGATTTTCAAGGCATCAATACGACCTTATGCCTCACCACCAAGAGGTTGACTTACCTGCTTCACCACATCCAAATGCTGAGAAAGTCTCAAGTGACCGAGGAGGCACTGAGATCCTTGGAGATCAGCTGGAAGAAGAGATGCACATCATCTCATTCGACGAGTCTCAACATAGAGTTGTGCAGTCTCGTAGAATGTCAACTTTGGATGATCATACATGTCCTGTGCAAGTTGAGGAACAAGTGATTGTGGCGGACATGCGCAAACATCCAGAAGACTTGGCCGATGCAACTAGAGTCTATGTCGAAGCCACTAGCTCAAGTGTTTGGTTTCTGATAGCTGAGAATGTTTAAATGGATAAGGAACTACAAATGGCCAAGCAAGGAGGAGAGTTGGTGACAGTGTCCGCCTAAGTTGAACTGAAGAAGGAAATACTAGATGAAGTATTGTCCCTTGACATAGTTATGCGAGCATTGTACTCCAAGTTTGGCACCGTGCATAAAGTAGTCGTCCACCTCAACGGATGGCAGTAGCGATGTGCCATAAGAGCATGTATCTTGACGAATTTGCATGCTTTCGTTGACTACATGCAAGCATGGATGATGAGATACAAGGGAGCCCTGCTACACTTGCCTAAGATAATGAAGGCTAGTGGGATTGAGCTAAAAGCATGTATCCAAAGTCAGATCAGGAATTATGAAGAGCTCTCGCAGCTCATCACTAGTATACAGGCTTCCCATGCACGTGTGTTCAAGAGTATGGATGTTGTGGTGCACGCACATGCGATCCCATATATTGGGACTCTCAACCACGTGAAGACAAAGGCACATGTCTGACTAGAGCTTGACTCGTACTTCGACGAGCTGATGTGCATTGCTACCGGCCCAGACTTGCCCATCAGTGCAAACAGCATGCACAAGTATGTTGTTGGTCTAGCCGCATTTAAGACAATGATGCACATGCTTACAGACAAGTTGGACAGAGGAGCCCGAGCAGTCTACTCAGATGCTATGGAGGCAAGAGTCAGGTTCTAGAAAGATGTCACCTTGGAGAACAAGGACACCATCAAGGACTATCAATCTTGGCATCAGTATGTTACTACTAATCTACGCGAGGATGTTGAGGATTTGGACTTCCATGATTATCTAAGTCAAAGTGATGTCTAGCATGGCTTGCTCAATCCATTTCTCTCATATGGGTACATGTGCATTATAATGTAATGTCTAGTCAAGTGTAAGTCAAGTTGTGATAGCTGGATGTAAAAGTCATAGAGCAGTTGAAGAGTCATGAGTTTAGTTGAACTGTCACAAATGGGAATGTCAAGGGTCACCCCACCCTTTGCTATAAATAGTCCCTCATAACTCATTGCATAGGTTTTTTGTCAGCCAAGCTTCCTATAAGACAACCTTCGAGAGAGCTTGGATAGTATTGTAACGAGCCTTGGCTTCTCCACTGCACAGAGCTAGTACATCTCTTTGGAGGAGAAGGCGGTTGAGGTTGTAACGTTCCACTATCGAAACTAGTGGTTGGACATGGATATATTGTATGGATGTAACTTACACTTCTTAATATAACAAGAGCCATCACATTTCATACATATGTTGTATGTATTCTATGCTATCTGGTTTACTCTTAATGATATATGTATTGGTCTTCTTACGCATGCATGTATAGATATCTGTGTATGTATGTATGAATCCTTCTAAAATGTGATGTTGGTTTAACCATCACTTTGGATTGCTTGCTAACTTTCCTTCCATGTTGTGATGTATCTTTGCTCGTGTGTCCCTTCTTAATTGCGTGCTATCACGGGTTTCCAAAGGGCGCACTCATCTCAACCACTGTGTATTAGAACCTCTCATGCACCTTCCTTGGCTTACCGCAACTGTCACACCCTTTCTACCAACAGAGTTATCTTACTTGCCTTTGTGCAAAATTGTGGTCAAGGCATTACCATATGACCCACTGCTGGGACTCCTACACCAAATGGTCTAAGGTCTAATTGGGACTTACTACCTAGGAGATCCCCTGACATGTTGGTGGGTCTAGCACCGTCAACACACTCCAAGACCAAGACACAAGTTCTCTTGATTTTCTTTTGCTCTTTACTTCTTGTTGACTCCTCTCCCACTTTGACCTTCTTAGCACTAAGATCATCTCCTATATAAGCATACTATGATAGAAACAAAATGTAGACACACTTGAGATGGCACCAAAACACATCAATGTAGTGTCACCAAAAATTCATCATTGTAGCAACATTGAAACACTGTGATATATCACTAAACTCTAGCTCCTTCATAGAACCGAACTATGGCTTCTTCATAGCACCAAACTGTAATATACATACCCTTGTGTGAACTGTGTTCCTAAGTTGTAGCACTGAGACCTTCACTCAGAAATCCGAACTGTGTTTCTGTGATTAGCCCAAAAAAACTCCTTATTGTCCCTTCCTCATCTATCCGAGTTCCTTCTTTGACATCTGAACTTTGATCAAAATTTTCATGAGAGATATGAAATTGATTTCCTGTGGTAATGCAAGGACCCTTCACACATATATATAGTGGCTTTTCCTACATAAATAAGCCGACATGTGCATTCGAATAGGTTTGTCTTCATTAGGTGAAGTCAACATGAGTTATTCACTTTAACTTGAGGCCGACTTGAAGAGGGGAACTTTTTGCTTGTCTTTGGAGGGCTACTTGACAATCCTATAGACTCTTATACATTATAACATGCCTAAGAATGGTTCTTCATGACATTGACTCTTTTGACAAATCCTAAAGGCTCACAATGGGAGCCATCTAAAAATAAAATCCCTTGCTCATGAAACCCATGAAGGAAGCCATTAATAATTTTATTTTCTTCTTTACATCATTTACAAAAACCACAATTACATGTCAATATGAAGACCGAACCTAGTTACACTTTTCAACACTCCGTCTTAACTAAGGAGGTATTCATAATGGTACTTCTTCATTCTCAATCTAAAGAATTTCTCATAAGAAGAATTGAATTACTAACCCATCTGTATAACATCATATCAACTAGAATTGTCACATACCAAGTCCTTGACTAACAACTCTATCTCTCCATAATATATGAGCTCAATGTTGGCAAGACCAATGATTTGTAGATACCCTAATCATTGTCTCTCCTAGAACATACCCCACCCGGGTTATCAGGGTGTGTTCCACCAGGACTATTCTTATCTTGGATTCCCAGTCCTCAAAGAATATTGATCCTTTATGACTACTCTTATCTTGGATTCCCTATGTCATCCTCAAAGAGCATTGGATTCCAGATGATTACCCAATCCTCAATTATGTCTTACCAAGTGAAGACCAGAATGATGTGTGTATCTCTTCCTCTCAATTAGGGAGGAAATATCAATTCCAATAAAGGAATGTACTCATTCCTACGGAAGGAATGTACCTAAGCTCCCCCTTGGCTTAGGAATTTCCAAGTTTATTCCAAGTAAGAAACTTTCTTTCATGCTCCATCTTAATTAGGCACCTACAACAGCTCCTCAGGTGGAGATGAAAAGATAACCATTTTCTTGAAGAGCTCCTTCCTTTGATGTCACAAATTTCTTTTTCACTGGGTCTTCATCTTTTAGGACTTCTTCATAGTGCACAAAACATCCATCACTTTCATCTATGAGTCAGTCATGTGACATTCCTTTCATCATAAAGTGATCCATCAGTCTAAATATAGCCTTGCTTCAGTCATGTTGCTTTCTTCATACTATGTTCCTCATAAGGATGTTACATCCTTGTACAAGGTCCTCTAGGAAGACATCCATAGTTCTTCCTTTGGAAGTCTTGCATAATCCTATCTAGATATTTGTTCAAAAATAAGAAATAAACACTTAAATCAAAATAACCTTTGTGATGGTCTTTCATCATGACATCTTCTAGTTTGCATCAAAATCTTGCATACATGTTGACATATCTCCCAAAGATATCCATTGTCAAGGGTCTCCATATTTTTTAGATTTCCATCAAAGTCTTCATGTCTTTTCAGGAGATTTCCTAGTCAAATCTTCTAGTCCTTGGATGTTGATTACCTTTTCCATGGTTTCATATTCCATGATCTCTCCCTCCCTTTATTCACATATTTCATTCCCATGAACTTCCAATTAGATTTCCTCTAATTACTATCAACCACCTCATTTTCATATGAGGACATATTATGTTGATTTCATCTAGTGTTACCCATGCCTTTCGACATCCTTTCATAGGAGGAGATTCCTTTCCTTTGATCATGCTTCTGAATATAGAGCAGTAATCCATGTTACCTACAACCATACAACATGACCTTATAATATCGAATACAAGCATACATACCTCATTTTCCTTTAGGTTATCTAGGCTTCTTTCAATAGCTTACTGGATTGAAAAGAGCTTCAACCCCTTGATCTGTTTCATCTCTTATGTCATCATACCATCATCCCATGAATTCCACAAGTTGGAGTTCCTAATGAAACACTTGCTTCCTCTCCATATTGGTGAACCTTCCGATGAAGATTCCATCAGAGAATCTTGAGGATCTTACATATCCCTATCTAGCAAATGTTATCTTTTGATGTATGATGAGCCTTGTCTTCGATGACTATTCCTTTCCTTAAGTTCCCAATGAGGTTCCCAAGAGATATATCCTTCATATTTGACTGCCATATATTTTTTTCCAAATGCCCTTCATGTTTCCCTATGGTGATGTCATGAGCTCTTGCTTCTAATTCTTTTCCTCTTTCTTCAACTTCCTTCTTTTGAACTTCCTCCATTTCTTCGATGAAATGAGATTCTTCTCTATCTTTCTTGATATTTCCCTTCTTGAAATTAGGCAAAACTTTCCTGTAATTCTCATAGCATTGAATCTTCGCTATGATCTTCTTTCTTTCTGAAAAATGTTTGAGAATTTTTTCCCTCAACCTGTCTTCTTCTATTTTGCATAAAAGCCACAAGTTGTTGAATGGAATAGATTTCCTATCCTCATAGGCAATTATTACCTTGTTCATATGTTAATGCATTTAGAACAAAAAGAGATTGTTTCCTTATCTGAAATCATCTTTCTTAGATCTTGGAGTTGATATCTTATGAGGATAACTTGCTATCCTTTGATACCTTCAATTTGTGTAGATCAGATCTAAGTGATATGACCTTCTTTATCGCATCTTCAGAGAATAGTTCTACCAGCTTATCATATATCTCTTTTGATGTCTCCAATCCTGCTATGTAAGGAATGAGGGGACCTTTGATTAATTTCATAAGAATCCCTTGAGACCTTTGATCCCTTCCATGTATTTATATAATGCTTGAGCTTTAGATGGTTTGGAGACTTTTCCATTGATATGATCAATGAATTCATTTTCTTCAAGGACTATGTCTATCCTCCTTTTCCGTGCAGGGAAGTTCGGTGACCCAACCAACTTATATATCTCCTTGCAAAATGAATTCATTTTACTAGATTAGATTATAGAAGAAAAGGTACTTACTTGTCAAGTGAAGATAAAATCTTCAACTTGACCCCTTTGTTAATGGTGATTGATGATGATGTCTTGATGCTTCATCAGGTGATCTTCTTTAAGGATAAGGAGGTCCTTGCTTCAATGAGAGGGAACTTGCCTTATAGCATTTTGAAGATGTTGAAAATGCCTTTAGCCTTCTTTGGATAACTAACCTTCAAGATACTTGGACTTCTTCGATGGTGAATGAGTGAAGATCCCAAAAATGCTTCTAGGGTTTCTAATTTCTCCAAGATGATGTGATATTTGTCCTTGAAGTGCTTCTCTCGGATGTATATACTTTGGGCTACCTTTCTTTGTAGACCTCTTCAACTTGATGAGGGTCTTTGTGGTATTTTGATGATGACTAGAGGATCCAAAACTTGGTGTAGACTTCTTCTTTGATTTAGGGTTTGATACTTCAATGTAGATCTTGACTTCACTTTGATATCCTTCGACTTTCTTTGATGCATTTCTTGAAACTTGATCCTTGAGTGTCCCTTGATAAGATGCCCTTCCTTAACTTAGTCACATTAGCTCTGATACCGTTTTGAGAAATATAGGGCATAAAGGATTAGGTGATTTATCTCTAATTAGTAACTACTTATGAATGATTTTTACTTCATTAGTTCAGGATATTCTTTTGTTTAAGTTATTAGTGTTCTTCTTCATCAAACAGCTACCAATGCATGAACATAAATAGACAAGAGACACAAGATGTAGGCTATCTACCAGGGCCAAAACCTCTCACCCTTTGAGAGGAAAACCCACACAGGAATTATTCTTATAGATATTCCAATTGACGAATACCAAGACCAAGACCATTGACCTATTTGACACTCAAAGACCAATACACAAGTTCTCTAGACTGTCTTCTGCTCTTTACTTCTTCTTGACTCCTCTTCTGATTTGAACTTCTTAGCACTGAGATCATCTCCTATCTGAGTATACTATGATAGCAACAAACTACAAACAAACTTGAGATGGCACCAAAACACATCATTGTAGTGTCATCGAAAAGTCATCACTATAGCAACACCAAAACACAATGATATATCACTGAACTGTAGGTCCTTCATAGCACCGAACTATGGCTTCTTCATAGCACCTAACTGTAATATCCATACCCTTTCCTGAATTGTGTTCCTATGTTGTAGCACCGAGACCTTCACTCAGAAATCCGAACTATGTTTCTGTGATTAGCTCAAAACATTTCCTTGTTTTCCCTTCCTCATCTATCTGAGTTCCTTCTTTGAAATCTGAACTATGATCTAGATTTTCAGAGACATCCGAGCTTGATTTCCTGTGGTAATTCGAAGACCCTTCACACATATATATAGTGGTTTGTCCTACATAAAGAAGCCGACACGTGAATCCGAATAGGTGTGTCTTCATTAGGTGAATCCGACATGAGTTCTTCACTTTAACTTGAGGCCGACTTGAAGAGGATAACTTTGTGTTTGTCTTTGGAGGGCTACTTGACAATCATATAGACTCATATACATTGTAACATGCCCAAGAAGGGTTCTTCATGACATTGACTCTTTTGGAAAATCTTAAAGGCTCACAATGGGAGCCATCTAAAAACAAAATCCCTTGCTCATGAAACCCATGAAACAAGCCAATAATAAAATTTTTTTCTTCTTTACATCATTTACAAAAATCACAATTACATGTCATTATGAAGATTGAACCTAGTTACACTTTTCAACACAAGCCAGCCAGTTTGTATAAGATGAATTCCTCCAAGTTAAAAGATGAGTCTTTTGTTGAAATGGTAAAACAACATTAGGAGCCTTACAACTCTCTCTCAGGGATCTCCAAAGGAAAACATTTTGCAAGTAATCTGCAGAAAATATAGCAAAAAAATAAGGACTGGGTTGCAGCCAAAAAGGAAGGAGACAAGGCTGAACTAATTGAGTTGGAAAGTAAATTAGAAGTTTTGGCTTCCACTGAGCATGGGAGGCTTAATCTTGGAGGAATAAAAATCATCTCTCATTCAAGTAGAGAATAAACAAAATTATATTCTCGTTAATAAGGAAGAGTAATGGAAATTGCATAGCAAGGCGATCTAGTTAGAAAGTAGGGATAATAACTCCAAATTTTTCCACGCCTTCGCTAAAGGTCGCAGGATGGACAATATTATCTAGTATCTTACTAATCCCTCAGAGAAAAAAATACCTTGTTTTCTATAATTAGCATGATTGGGGTGCATCATTTTAAATATTTATTTCAAGCCCAGGAAGAGGCCACTATTGTAGATATAATTCAGATTGCTCTTCCTTTTCATTGATTCTTAAATTATGAACAAAATCAAGAACTCATGGTTTCCATCTTTGAAGATGAGTTAAAGTCCCCCCTTAATAGTTTCCAAAAAGATAAAAGTCTTGGCCCATATGGGTGGGGCATAGAGTTCTTTCTAGGTCTTTATGAGATTGTAGGGAATGATCTACTCCAAGTGGGGGAAGAATCCAGGAGGGATCGTAAAATGCTTCTTGTTTTCAACTCTAATTTTATTGCCCTCATCCAAAAATTTGAAGATACCTTCACTTTTGATGATTTTCAGCCTATCTCACTTTGTAATGCTATGTATAAAGTCATTACTAAAATCATTTATCTTCATCTCAAGCCCATTCTCTCTAATGCCATCTCCATGGAACAATTCAATTTCCTTAAAGGCAAATTCATGAGGTCATTGAGGTGGCTCAAGAGGGCCTACATAACTTGAAAAATATTAATCTAAAAGGGTTTGTCTTCAAGTTAGATTCGAATGGATACAATCTGGTCAGTTGGAAATATTTGACACTGTTGCTCACTCATGTGGAGTCTAGTCTTGATTTTATCACATGGATTATGAGTTGCATTGAAATAGTATCGTTTGTTGTTCTCATCAATGGGGCTACCTCTCCTTTCTTTCACTATCACAAGGGTCTTTTTCAAGGATGTCCTCTATCTCCTCTTTTATTTTTGTTGGTTGCAGAGGATCTCAATAGGTTTCTTTTGGAAGCCAAACTCAATGGGGATTTTCAGGGGTGCTTTGTATCCCAACTCTTATTATATCCCATATTTTATTTGTTGATGAAATCCTTATATTCTGTAATGGGGACGTTCACAAGGTGGCATGTCTCAAAATAATACTATCTACCTTTGGGAAGGCCACGGGAATGATGATTAATCTACAAAATCTTTTTTCCTAGTCTCAAATTTGGATGAAGATTCCATCCAACAAATCCTTGAACTTTTTCCAATGGCTTACTCTCATCTTGAGCAAGGGATTAAATATATCTAGTTCCACTTGAAACCCAATACATACAGAATTTCCCACTAGAAATGGTTGATAACAAAGATAGAAAAGTGTATAAATATTTAGTGTAATCGTTGGTTCTCTTGTGGAGGTTGATTGGTACTCATGAAAGTTATGCTTGAAGTTATTCTGGTGTACTGGTATTCTCTTGCCTGGATCAAAAAATGCATTCTAGAATGTCTTAGAAGGATATGTTATAAATTTCTTTCGTAAGGAGCCAAATCAGACTCTACTCTTCCATGGGTGAGCTAAGATAAAATTTCTCTACCCAAAGCTATGGGAGGGTGGGGTTTGAAGAACATTTTCTTCTTCTCTCATGCACGTGTTTCCAAATGCAGCTAGCACCTTCTCACAACACAAATTTTATGGACTTTTGTAGTTATTAGCAAATACATTTCACCACTCTAGGTGGAAGAATGGGTGCAAAGAGTTGATAAACCTCAGAATAACATTTTGATCCGTTAGCATGCGGTCATTTACTTTTGAAACAATATGCAATGGGTTGCTTTGGAGGGTTGGTTCTAGTGATTGTGTTAGCTAGGAAAGGACCCCTAGCTAGAATCAAACATGGACCATATCCTTCTTATGTCATTGGTTGATTTCCTGAGCACCCATGGTATCTCCATACTTGCACAAGTTTCTGACCCAAATTCTAATTTTATATGGTTTCAAGGCTAGAAGTTGGTTGTGGATTTAGGCATCCTTAAGCAGTATTATGACCAGTAAGAAACTTATAATTTTTGCTTTGCATAGAGATCATATCTGTCTCTTGGACCAGGAAGATGAACAAATTTGGGTTGGTGCAAAAAGTGGGTATTATACACCTAAATTTGGCTAAAACTACATTGTTGTGGAACATTTCCCTACTACCCCACAGTGATAGTGGCCTTGTGTCTAGAAGGCTAGATGTCCTCCAAAGGAAAAGATCCTAATGTGGTGTATTTTTAAGGGGAGGGTCCCCACTTGGGAGTTTCTGCAACAATGTTTTGCTATAGGACTAGCCTAGTGCATCTTATCTCAACGTGAGAATGAATTAATAGATCACCTTTTTCTACATTGCCTCTTCACTTAAAGCACTTGGGATCAATGCAAAACCTTAGAGACACAAATCGGGAAATGGTTTGGGCCATCAATCGAATTAGCATGGAAACCTTGGTTGTCTCTACCTTCTTCATGGACTTTCAAGGCTCTTCCTCTCATAATATGTTGGGGCACATGGATTTCTCGTAACAAGGCAATCTTCCAAGATCATATATTGTCCCCTAGGTTAATTATTACCCAAGCTAAGGCCATCCTAAGCCACTTTCCATAGGAGAAAGATGTTTGTAGGGCTCATGTCATTGGGTATGTTATACCTAATCAATGTTTCCCCTGGGATTTCTTCGACGAGGCTTCATCTACAGCAGGCTTCATCTGTAGCAAGTGCTACATGTGGGGGAGGTTTTGTAATTCATTTGTCTCAAGATATATCCTATCATATTTTTATTGGCCTTGGGTTTGGTTCAAACAACTTTGCAGAGCTTCAATTGTGTCGATATCTTATCACCTTTGTCATTGAATAGGGGATTACACACCTAAATATTTATGGATATTCCAAAATAGTAGTCAACTTGTTAAATAATTTTCAAGATTGCAAAAATTTCATTTTGATGCCTATTATGAATGACATTCTTAGATTGAAAAATTTATTTACATATTTTCCATGTCTTTATATATATAAGGAATTAAATCAGGTGGTAGATGGTCTTTCAAAGACATCTTTTCACTTGGATAAATATTGTTGGCACATCACAGAGTTCCTCAGTGGCAACCCCTCACGCTTCAGTATGAGATTGTTGGGTCATCTGATCAATTGGAAGCCTTCATAATTATTTATTGGCTACTCATTTTTGGCGGCATGGGTTTCTTTTAACTATGTATATATTGTGGATTTTTTAGATATGTTTGTTGTTGTTGTAGGTTTATGAACATTTACATTAGTAGTTTTTTGGGTGATGGATCCTATATGTTTTCATATTTTTTACTTATTTTGGGCGGACTATATTGATGGGCCTTTTTTGTCTATAGTCAACAATTTTGTATCTGGTCTAGCTCATGATGAGAAGAACCATATTTACACAATGTAGTTGTGTTTATTGAATGTAATTTTTGTTTTCAAATAAAAATTATGGGTTTTTTTCCATGGGGAGAATAATAATTACTATTTATTAATGTAATATTATTTTATATTTATTATTAGTACTATATTATGAATGTGTATGTGTAAACACACCCCCTTACCCTTGCGACTGTATTTACTATGCTAGCCCAACTTCCGTGGTTCAATTAGGGAAATGGGGTCAAAGCCAAAATTGACTTCTTCCAAATTTCCAAAACTCAATTTGGATGTCATCATCATATTTGGATTGGTGAGACATTTCCAGTGATATAAATTTGATCCCAATCGGATTCCAAGATTACAAATAATGATCCTTTAAAGTCTCATTAGTTCAAATTTAACACCTCACTTTTCCTGCCATGTGGCATGTCACTACACTTCCATATGGTGGTTCCTCTTACATGTGGGTGTATTTTTCATGCCTTGGCGTTAGTCACCTTTGGACCATGCCTAACCCAAAACCCCTGGCCGCTCCATAATATTTGGGTATATATATATATCTATATATATATAATATATATTATATAATATATTATATATATGAAGGAAAGTAGACTTAAGTCATCCTGTAGAACCTTGTGGCTATCTAGAATACATTTGGACTAGTATTCTATAAATTTATCGAATACTTCAACTCAACCATGTTGCTTTGAGGACTATTTAATATTACTGAGGCCATTTAAATTGCATTATTTAGCCTTTACACCATTAACATAGCAGATTAATTGTGCATGTAACCACGACTAAGCGATTTAAGCATTAAGTCCAGAATCTCAACACTTAACTCAACATTGTTTGCACACACACATGCACAAATATATGTGTGTGTGTATCTGTGTGTGTGTCTATATGTGCACTTCTATAATTTATGTGCAGACTCTCCCTCCTACACACAACCATTACTATAAAATTCCATGTATTTTTACATTCATTGCAATGAGGTCCATACACCTCATAATACCAATCATACTTGATGAATTTAATTAGTGTTGGAAGGTTGACAAAAGTTTTCCTCTACAGGTCCTTTGTGTCTTGAGTCATCATTGTTTTAGCTCAATAGTTAAGCTCAATATTTAATTAAATTGGCATAAATTATTACACCTTCGCCTAGTTTTTACCCACACCAAAACACAGTGTAATCATTTTGTGCATACAACACTATATATATAATATTATATATATTATATATATATATATATATATTATATTATATATATTATATATATATATATATTATATATATATAGTTTATATATATATATTATATCATTTCCCTGCATAAAGAATGTTAGTGCAGAACTATTGACACAAAGAGCCATTTAGTCACATTCCTGTGTGGAAAGTCATCATAACTTTATTCTCATAATCACAAGACAACCATGAACCATTCATGCAATCAATACAAAATTAATTTAACATACTAACATAAACTTCATCGAAAGTGATACATATGAAGACACTTATCTTGAATTGAAATTAGGAAACTAAGTTTGGGACAATGGCTCTCC
>APFE030612892.1:3254-35754 GCA_000404065.3 Pinus taeda | reverse complement strand
TAATACCTCCACCCCTCCCAGTAGGACCAAGGTTATCACTCTATCATAGAATCTTATTGAGGCTCAATTGTTCTTGAAGCTTTTTTCATCACATGATCATTTGGTAACAATGTTATCTATAATGTAAACATTTGTCCACGCATCATAACATATGCATAAATATATTCAAAATAAACAGTTTATGTATAATTCATACATGTTGTTATCTATGGTATAACATAATTGGCCATATCCAACCCATGTTATTAGCTTTCATATTAAAATGTAATCATTATTTTATTTCTATCTCATCAATCATATCGATATGCATAAATGAAACAAAATTATAGATACCTTAATTTATAACATAATTCATGATTTAGATTTTATAGCAAGCTTCATATTGGTATTTATATCCCAACAATGTTAATTAAATAACATATGTTCCCTTTAATTCGAGATGGGTCATTACAGAGATGGTAGATGGATAGATACACCTAACAAGAGAGGTAGTGGTTATGGGTTCTATTCTAGTTCAAGTTCAGGGAAACATCATGGTCATCACCACTATCATCCTTGTCGGAGGAGTAAGAAGGGGTACTTGCCAGATGATTTCAAAAAAGCCAAGCCTCCCACCTTTGATGGAGGGTTGAAGAAACTAGAATATGTAGAAGCATGGTTGCTTGGGATGAAGAATTTATTTGATTTGCATGATTATTAAAATAATATTAAAGTTAAGATAGTTATTTTCAGTCTCAAAGGGAAAGTGAACATCTGGTGGGAAGATGTGAAGCGTGTTAGAGGTGTCAAGATAGAGGAATTGAGTTAGCATGAATTTAAGATACTTTTCAGAAAGGAAGTACTTGTCAGAGGAATTCTATGATGGTAAGGCTAAGGAGTTCTACAAATTGAAAATGGTGTCTATGATAGATGCAGAGTATATGACTAAGTTTCTAGAACTGTTGAGGTATGTACCATATCTTAAGGATGAGAAGACAAAGGTTCAAATATTCGTCATTGGATTGTAATTAGCATTCAAGGATCAGATTGATTATGATGAGCCTCGGACATTGGAGAAAATCATTGGGGAGTTGAAGCGGGATTGGAAAGGTAATGAAAAGATTAAAGGAAAGTGGGATAAGAAGCAAAGGAGACCTTAGGATGTAGGTAACAAGGAGAATGCAGTGTCGTACAAGAAGTTCAATGCAGTTGATAGAGTACATGGGTCTCAGCCTGAGGAGAAGAACGAGGGTGATGGAAAGAAGCCTTTGCAGTGTTGAACTATTGGTGGAGAGCATTGCAGGAGATATTGTCCACAACATCAGGGTGATGGACCTCATATTTACAGTGCTCAGGAGGCACGGACAGTTAGATATGTTGGGAAAATCATTCCTCATATTTATGCAGCATTGGATAATAGGTAGAATAATCATCAGGCATCTATTATCGAGAAGTTAAGATTTGTTATCAAGTTGTTTCCATTTTGATTGACCCTGGATATAACTATAGTTATAACAGTCCTGACCTGGTGGATAAGTGTTTCTTGAATAAATAAGTGCATAAAGAGTCTATGTTGGTGTAGTTGGCTACATGTACCAAGAAAAGAGTTCACCATTAAGTGATATCTTTTGCATTTGAGCTAAATGGTATGTCTACATTAGCACATCTAAATGTGCTTCCATTGGGTTCATACAATATGTTTTTGGGCATGGACTAGTTGTAAATTCACCAGACTAAGGCATATTTCTATGACAAGGCTATTGAGTGCTTGGATGATGATGGAGTGAGGTGAATCTTATAGGGTAAGAAGAAGCCTACATTAGTGAGAATGGTTACAACTATGCACGCAAAGTGGAGTAGTAGGAAAGGGTGCATATTGTTTGCAGTTCAAATTTGTAGTGATAAAGGGAAGGATGTTGAGGATGTTGAAGTCTTGAAGAAGTATCCGATTTTATAGTAGTTTCAAGATGTGTTTCTAGTAGATATTTCAGAGTTACCACCTCATAGGGAAGTGGATTTTTCTATTGCTTCGATGTCAGGAGAAACACTGGCATCAAAGGCGCCATAGAGTATGAGAACTCCAAAATTGGAATTGAGGTTGCAGCTTAAGTAAATGCTTGATAAGGGATATATTAGGCCAAGTGTGTCATCTTGGGGTGCATCAGTTTTGTTTGTAAAGAAGAAGCAAAGTACTCTCAAGTTGTGCATTGATTATAGGAAGTTGAACAAGGTGACGATCAAGAACAGGTATAATTTGTCGTAGATTGATGACTTGTTTGATCAGTTGAAGGCAGCAATAGTGTCCTCAAAGATTGACTTGAGATCAGGATATCATCAGGTAAGCATCAAAGAAGAGGACATCTACAAGACCACATTCCATACCAAGTATAGGCATTATGAGTTTGTGATGGTTCCTTCTAGTTTTACTAATGCTCCATCAATTTTTATGTGTTTGATGAACAAGGTGTTGCGTCCTTATCTGGATAAGTTTGTGATAGTGTTCATTGATGACATATTAATATATTCTGAAAATGAGGAAGAGAATGCAGAACACTTGGTAGTAGTGTTAAGGTTGTTGAGAGAGTATTAGTTGTATGACAAGCTTAGAAAGTGCAATTTCTTTCATACTCGAGTTCATTACTTGGGACATGTTGTTTCCAAGCAAAGTATAGCAGTGGACCCGGAAAATATTAGAGCTATCATGGAGTGGCCAGCTCCTAGGAACGTGGATGAGGTTAGATCATTCATGGGACTAACAATTTATTACAGGAGGTTTATTAGGAACTTCTCATGGATTTCATATCTTATTATATGTTTGCAATGAAAAGGAAAGAAGTTTGAATGGACCGAGGAGTGCGCAACTAGTTTTTATTAGTTGAAGCATTTGTTTACAAATGCTAGTCTTGAAGATTGTAGATCTACATAAAGAGTTTGTGGTTTGTACAGATTCTTGCAAGAGAGTACTTGGTGGAGTCTTGATGCAGGAAGGGAAGGTGGTATGCTATGAGTTGATGAAGTTGAATGAGCACAAGCAAAACTATCTGACTCGTGATATTGAATTGGAAACTATAATTCATGCCTTGAAGATGTGGAGACAATATCTTCTTGGTAGGATGTCTATTCTGATGAGTGATCATAGTGGGTTGAGGTACTTGTTTGACCAACCCATTCTGAATGCCAAGCAAGCTCAATGACTAGCTAATCTTATTGAGTTTGACTTCGATATCATGTACATTAAGGGAAAGGAGATCAAGTTTGCAGATGATCTCAGTGGGAGAGTGCAGGCGAATCACATTGCAATAGTGAGTTCTTATGGGACATACTTGTAGGAGTGGATCTTGCAAGCAGGACAACGCGATGAAAAGTATCATCAATTGAGGCATAGGTTACAGCAATAGGGTGAAGGTGATAGGGTCGACGAGCATCACCTCACGGAAAATGGCTTGGTCAGATTCAGGAACAAGATTTATGTGTCGGATAACAATGAGTTCAAGAATGTTATCTTGAAGGAGTTTCATGTTAAGCTATATTCCTGTCACCCGAGATATCATAAGATATTGACAGCAGTTAAAAATTTTATCATTGGTCGAACTTGAAGAAAGAGGTGGTTAATTTTGTTACTATATGTTTGAATTTTTAGCAGGTGAAAGAAGAGTGTAAGTATCCAAGTGGTTTATTACAAACGATTTCATTTCTAGAGTGAAAATGGGAGATCATTTCCATGGATTTCATTATAGGTTCTCCAAGGACATTGAAGCAACATGATTATATTATGGTTGTGGTTGACATGTTAAGCAAGGTAGCTCACTTCATTGCAAGTAAGTCTATGAATTCAGCTAGCGAGGTAGCTCAGATTTTCATCTGGGAGATAGTGAGACTGCATGGTGTTCCTAAGAAGATTATATCAGAAAAAGATGCCAAGTTCACTTCTAGGTTTTGGAAGGAGTTGTTTGTAGGTTTGGGTACATAGTTAGCTTTCAGTACATCTTATCATCTGCAAACAGATGGACAAACAGAGAGGGTCAACAAGATTCTTGAGGACATGTTGGGTATGTATGTCATGCATTAGCAAAGGAAGTTCGAAGAGCATCTTCCACTAGTTGCGCTTGCATATAAAAATGGGTATCAGGAATCCTTGAAGATTAGTCCATTTGAGCTTTATGGGTCGAGTTGTAATACTCCCATCAGTTGGAGTGATCCAGTGAACATGGTATTGATTAGACCAAATATGTTGGTAAAGATGGAATAGGAAATGCAGGTTATTAAGAGGAATTTGAAGGCAACACAAGATAGGTAGAAAAGTTATATAGATCAACATAGGGTATTTAATGAGTTTCAGGTTGTGGAGCATGTATACTTATGCATCAATCCCAAGAGGAGCTCCTTGAGATTGGATCGTGTGCCAAGTTGGCACCTTGGTGTTGCGCGCCTTTTGAGATCCTTGAGAGGATTGGACTAGTGGCCTATAGACTTTCATCGCCTACGACAGTGAAATTACATGATGTTTTCCATGTTTCATTGCTTAAGAAGTATGTCTAGGATATTGATAATGTGATTGATTGGTCTATATTCCAGGTGGAACCAAAGGGAGAATTCAAGCCAGAACCACAATGCATATTGCAGCAAAAATAACTCATACTCTAAAACAAATAAATCAAGTAGGTTAAAGTGCAATGGAAGCAATTTGTGCCCAATGAAGCTACATGGGAGATGGTTGATCAGATGCAGACTTTATAACCTTCATTATTTGTTGGCTCAAGAACTTAAGTTTTGGTACATGTATATGTATATGGATGTTGATCTAGATGTTGCAATGAGTTGTGTTATAAAGCTCCAATAAGCGGTTTTTTTTTTAGCGATTTGTTTGTCATATGTGTCATTGAACACTGAGGATGGTGTTTCCCTAAGGGGGGGTTGTAACAACCTATAGTTAATTTTCAAGTAAATAAAATAAAAAACCAAGGTCATGGGACACACATTCTAAGTTGAATGTTGGGAAAAACCTAGTGATGGGCATCACTTGTGATTAATTAATATCTATGGAAATTGGCAAAGGAAAAGAGGCAATAATTTCATTTTATTTATGAAAATAAAGGAAAATAGGAGAAAAGGAAAGTGAAGGGACACATATTTGCATGAGAGGTAAATTGAAGGGAAAATGAAGAAAATAGAGGCCTCAATGATAAAATGGCTTATGAGGATCAGTTCACAACTTTCATTCATTTGGCTTTTGTCAGTTTAGCTTTGGAGCTCTCATTTTCATTCTCTCATTCTCTCACACTCTTGCATACTAGAGAAATATTGGATCACTTGGCAATTCGCTTGGATTGGAGAAAGAAGGTAAAGGAAAGCAAGAAAGCGCAAGGGAATAGTTGGATCAACAACTATAGTTGGATTTCCTTGCAGGTAATAGGTTGCATGTGTGATTTCCTTGTTGATTTTTGGATGCATGGTATATGCATGTGACCTTTTGGTTATTTGTTGTCATTGGCATGGAGATTTTCTTAGAGCGACAGTGGTTTTAGCCTTGTCTTGTCATTTCTTAGATAGCCATGGTGTTGTTGGTTTTTCCACTTGTTGTGTTTCTGATTGGTGCTCAGGTTCCTCATGGTTGTGGGTTAGAACAAATGTTTTGGAAGCCCTAGAACAACTTGGGTTGATTTACTAATCCTTGAGGCTAAGCTGGGACAAACACTCTAGAGCCCTTGGTGGGTTGAGTTACTAGTCCCTGGAGCCATGTTGGACAAATTCTCTAGAGCCCTGGAAGGTTGTGGGTTGAGTAACTAGTTCTTGGAAACCTAGACAGCTTGGGTAGAGACCGATTTGGTTGGTGTTAGTGATGTCTCACTATAGAGGTGGAATCATTGTGGTTGAGGGTTGAGGTGATTTGGCCTCTGGAAGCCCTGGTTTGGTTTAATCCATATGATCCCACATTCATTCTTGGAATATAGTGTGAGGATGATTGGCTGAAAGAGAGATTTGGTTCAACCCAATATATGGTCGAGTGGTACATGGAAGTCCTTGACTTGGTTGGAAATTTCATATGTTAATAAAAGTTATTTTTCTACTATGATTCATGAATACTTATAGTGATTATGTTGGTGATATTATGGATGAGTTACCATGGTTTCTATGCTAGTTATTTTCTAGTTATATGATGTGTATTATCTATGGGTCTTGACATGTTTGATGAATATATGGTTGGTTAATGAATGTATAGACTAACAAGTGTTATTGCAACTAGTTAGAGAAGGTTTAGAGCCTTCTCGGTGATTCTCAAATGAATCTCATACTCTTATGATCAAACATGCATTCGTGACTTGTCGCTTATATGTTTTCCATGTGTTTGACGAAATGTATTTTATGGATTAGGCAGTCTAGGTCAAGTTTCTAATTCGAGATTGAATGTTCATATTTATAATCATGTTAACTATGATTCCAGAAAGTCTTAAGCAATTTTGGGCAGTGGTTTGGAGGCTGGCCTGAAAAGGTAGCACAGATCCTAGGACCACATGCTCAGAACTAAATAAATTAGGTCATAATCATCGGAAACTAAGATTATGAGTGTGGTTATAGCTTCATAACTGCATGGAAGCAGTGTCAAGGGTGTATTTGTGGCTCTATGTTAGTGAAACAAGGTTCTAGCTCAAGGATTGACCACCTGGGGTGTTTCTTCAGTTCCTGGGTGATCTGTATCCCTGTATGATTTCATTTGTGGTCAGTTTGTAGGCCCCACTTCACTAGAATTGGGATGTTAGGTCATGTCATAATGACACTTATCTCATGTTTACCCTAACAAGTTGGTGAATTTAGGTAAATGTTGGAGGGGAGGTTACATCTTTTCAGCCTATAAAAATGGTGCCACTTGCCTGTATGTCCCCCAAGTTTTTTTGTGTTGGTTAATTTGTTACAATAGGTGGCTAGCACACCTTACAAACTGGCAACTTGCCCATTTTTCCTTTTTAAATTCTTGTCCCTGTTTCCTTGTCTATTGCAGCAAAGAAGCACATTTCTTTTGTCCTTTACTTCCAGCTAATAAGAAAATATAGATTGTCCCTTTTGTAGAACTATCAACTACCATGAACTAGCTCAAATTCATGTTGTAAGGAAACATTAAAAATCTCTCAGGCAAGTAACCTTCTTAGCTCTGGAATTTGTGTCCCTTGACTTAGCCCATTTTTTTTTTCAAATATTTACATAAGTGGAAAATAAACAAGGATGTCACAAACCCCTCCCCCTTGGGGAACACCATCCTTAATGTTCAAATCACATATATATTATAATAGTAAATACTTAAATGACCAAACACAACTGATATAGAGCTTTATATATACAACACTTTTCAGCTTACAATACATTGTATATGCACATTGGCTTTTTCGATCACTCGGTAAACATTTCTTGATTAATTTAGCCATCTACCAATGGCCCTTTTTGAAATATTTTAGTTCTTTTGTTGAGATCAATCCAACTTGGATTTGTTCCTCTTCTCTAGAGTGTTGCTTGCCTCTGATTGTCTAGCGTTGTTATCCTTGCACTCCTTGTTCCTTTAGTGAATAATTTCCAACTCATTATTTATGGGCACACCCCCAATGTGCTTTTGATTCCAATCAGCTATGCTCATGACAAAAAACCAATTCAATTTTCCCACCCTTCCCTTCTATGTTTCTCAGGCCCTCAGGAAATATGGTCACCCCTTTCCATGTAGTCACTCACCTTCCAAGTTTAGGCATCCCCTTCTTTGCTTCCCAGTCCCTCAAGCAATCCATTCCTTGGAAAGGTTTCTTCTCATCGGAAGGGTCCCAAAGCCAAGGCATATACCTACCTCAAAACTATCATATTGTTCATAACATGCTTTATGGAAATCAATTGGCACCATTACAATGGCTTTGTTCCTGAAATATTTTACCAGCATACTGATGCATGCTTTAATTATTTTCTTGTTGATGCTATCAATCTTGCAGCCAACTCCAACCACCCAAATCAAGTAATTTCCATGCTTTCCTACATCATAGAACATAAATTTCCATTAGACTCATCATAAAGAATTGCAATAAATTTTAATCATACCCCATTAGCATCTTGTTCATGAAATGAAACTCTATACTTTATTTTGCATCCTATCAAGGCAAATCGAGTTAGCTCATAAACCAAATCATCATATATCAGTGTATCAATTTATGTTCATAATTTATAAATTCATGAAATAAAATGGAATACTGATACTCATATTTGAATTGCTATATAATTCCTTCTTCATACACACTGGATTAGTTTCCAAACTAGTAAGTGTTGAGTGGCCTTTTATTTTCCCGTACGCACACCAAATTGATCACCAAATCTGGAAAGTGCCCAATACCTTCTCTTCTCTTTGATCACGTACATACACTAGATCGATTTCGAAACATGGCAAGCACCTAGTGTCTTCTCTTCTCTACTCTTCAATTCCAAATTTACTAATTGGTTCATCGGCCCCAAGGCGAGCACTTAGTAACAATAAATATAAATAAGGCTAATCGCTCCCCACAAATATGGGAACTACCAAACTGGGTAGTCTTATGTCGATAGAATATTATCGTTATGAATATAAAGGCTAACCCACCTCTACCCGACATATTATCATCTGGAATCCAGTGGCTAACCCACCTCCACCTGTCACATTACACAGCATAAGGGACCAAACAGTATCGTACCTTCCTATCCCAACACATACACTTAAACATGTGGCACAATACAACCTATACAGATACATAACACAACATGTACACATGGCACAATACAAAATGTACAACACTATAACCGCCTACAAGCTTGCAGTCTCATATCATCACGAATCCAGAGATTATACCATCTCCACCCATATAAATCAGGAATCCAAAGGATACAAGGCCTCGACCCAAACTGAGAATTCATAGGACCCTATTCCTTCACCTAAACCACGTGCACCCATAGCCCAAATCTTAGGTCTGTGTCTCTTTCAAATGTTCATGCTTGTCCCAACATGCCACAAATCCCAATGCCTTCATTCTGATGATATATCCTTCAACATTCCCTGTTCATAATGAAAGCATGGTCATACTATGAGAATCATAATCGCATGAGATAAAAATCATAATCATCAAGGGCTACTTTTTCCCAATTGATTCCTAACATAACCAAAAATCACAAACATGTCATCCATCCACATGCTAAATGAATTAGCATAATCAATCATTCTTTCCCAAGAACGATCCAAACAATCACTTGTCAATCACAATGAAATTATATACATTTATTCATTTATTGGTATGATCATGGATATAACACAATTACATGTGTCCATAAGGTCAAGGTCACAAGAACTTCCTTTATCTACGCAAGGGATGCACAACATTGAGAACAATCATTCCCAATTTAGACAAGGTGTCTGCTACCCCAAATATGTTTATTTTACCTTTCCTTCCAGTTACCATTAGCATTGTCAACTGATATCATTACTACTACAGTGACCAAAAGATCTGTGAACTTCATATTTCTTGTTCAAGTTGTTCACACTCAGGAACATTATTCTATCGGAGTTCCTAGAAATGGAATTTCCTATCCACTTGTCTAATAGTGTTCCATGTTGTGTGGAACCCATTAAGTAACCTCACCAGTTGCCCAAACATGGAAATCACAATTTATGCCATTCACATTGTCATATTTTTAAGGATAACTTGCTTATCCATTTACTATGGTGGTTCTCAACTAAAATCATCTCATACCAACCAACATCATTATTCCTTCACTGCATCAATATCAACCATGCAATTTAAATACTAGAGAGCTTCCCTTTGTCCCATTTTTCATGTTTGTCCTACCACTGTCCATTTATTCCCATAGACCCAATCAACCCAACTAGTCGTCATATTTTTCTTTCCTTCCTTCAATTGCCCTTTATTCATGTGTTGGGATTCATCCGGGTCTTACATTTCCTATTGGTTTCCACTCAGCTCTCCCCGAGCTCCATTAGTTTTCATTTTTCCCAACAAGTTCCCAAGGCCCACAAAAACATAGAAGGAAAGGAAAAAAGGAAAATCAAGGAAACATCATAAAAACTTATAACATCACTAAAAAACCACAGATAATGTAGCATGGCCATGCACAATCTAGTAAAAAATGACAAATCAAACATAAAATCAATAGAGGAAACACAAAGCAACAAATGTTCAACAACCAAAACCACTCAATCCCCATGAGTTCTAGTGTTGTCAATACATCATAAATAAAATATTAGTCCCATCCTTCTTCAATATTTCATGGCAACCCTTCTAAACTTGTAATTCCCCTCCAATTTCTCCAAGGCAAATTTCTTCTATACTTATCAAATGGTCTTAAGAGAAATCCCCCTCCTCTTCCCTCTCTTGCATCTTTATACACTTATGGATCAAGTGCCTGAGATCTCTCGCATAGTGCTCTTCTTTTATTGTGCTAAATCTTCCAATATGTTACCATGTACATACAATTATTAGTGCATTAATAAATATAAATGAATATACCATTTGCTTTGCCCTACTATACCAGGCACATTACCCTGTAACGACACACATATCTCAATTTACATATTAGTCACGTGTCTCAAAAGCCATGACATAAATAAGCATATTTTATATCTCAACATAATTTTCAAAAACTATAATTTTTACATGTACATTCACATGCACATATCAACTCATTTATAATCGTGCTTTCAGAAGATTTCAGTTTCTTTGTCAAGTTCATCTATAATTATAAACTAGCTACTATGCGAAAATCCACATCATTAATTTCATTTAGTCTATGTACCGAGAACAAAAACAACAATTTAAATTCAACCTTTATACTAAGGCTACTAATCAAGGCAACTACAATCTTAAGGAAATTAGTTAGAAACAATTTAACATATCAACATCAATTCATTATATGCATGTAATACAATCTGCAATTAGTACACAACCATTACTCTCGGTGCTACAACTAGCACCTACTTTAAATCATTAGAGACATATTTCTTGGTAATAGAGCCATGAATCCTTTATCTCTAAGGTCCAACACAAGGATTTTTCCTTTGATCCCATCCAATTCAAGTATTGAACATACATTACAGGCTCTAACTAACCCTCCCTTATGTTATACAATGTTCCTTAAAAAAGGAAGCTATTAACCACTCAAAACAAGCACCCATAAGGAAAATGTAATAATCGAGGATCATCCTATAGAAATAGTCAACCTCCACCAAGGTTCTTTTCCATAAGGCAATCATACAGTGGGACTCTCACATCATAGCCAATACATACATTTGTATAAAACACAATATAATACAAGCAATACAAGGATTTCCCCAAATACCTCATATCACACACACATCAGTGTGCTCATGCATCACAGTTGTATAAGAATACAATGCTTAACTGGTAGTGCTAATACACTACAAAAATTATGTCTTCTAGGCAGTTCTGCAACAACTAAAGAAATAATAATTATCCCATGTCACAACAATAAGTTGTCCTGACCTTTAGCATGCAAGATAGTAACCACATGCATTACCATCCCTCATACAACATGTTAGCAAAATTATTGCAATCCACATGCAATTCTATAATCAAATGCCATAAACAACATAAAATTCACAATCAATGTTATGAGTAGTATGCAATCATTATTTTCCTTCAATTGGACACCTAGAGCTTATGCTCCATTCCTTCTCCAAAAATCCAATCATTGGGTTTACCATTTTGTTAAATTTCATAACAGGGCACCATTTTTTGTTTCCAAAGGCTTAAAGTTGCACCCTTGGCTTCATTTCATCTGTGATAAATCCCATCCAATTCAAGTGTTTAACCTAGAAGCTCTTATACCACCTATAAACACACCCTCTTACCCTTAGGAGTTGTATTTACCATGCTAACCCAACTTCCTTGGTCAAGTTAGGGAAATGGGGAATTTTTTTTTTGACCAAAACTCAATTTGGATGAGTCATCATCGTATTTGTCTCAGCAAGAGTTCCTTGCAAAGTTCCTCAACGTGCCCATTTCTCGATCCATAACTCCATAGCCAGAAAGGTCCATTTCATTATGTACTACAGTTTTTGGTTCCTTCTTACAACGATGTGTTAAATTTGACATGCTTAGCTATTTCTCTAATACAAACATAAAAAAGTTTAACTAGAAGAAATCAATCACCCCCTTCCCAAATGTAATTGTCCGAAAAAAGAAGAAAAATAAAAAATTACAGGAGAGAGAAGGAACGGTTCAAGGAGGTTTAAGTGTGGAACCCCATAAAAGAGAGAGAGAGAGAGAGAGAGAGAGAGAAGGAGAATGCCTCTACGGCACTTCGAGCACAAAATCCTTCTAGGGATGGTTACAAATGATTGTTATGTCCCTCTATGTTAGGGGGGTAGGGGGAACCTCCAAATTCAATTCCCTTAAGATATTGATTGAACTATGTATACTTTCATAATCCTATTCCAATAGACAATAGTTTTGGGTGAGAGAGAAAGAGTGGTTTTCAAAAATGCATGCTTGGGTTGGAATGTTTGTTCTACAGACTCAGAGGTCATATCAAGAGGACTCCTTTCCATATGGGATCTTAGGGTTGCAAATTTCTAGGCCTTTTCATCCTTAGCAGAAATCATTTTAGAAGGGTTTTTTAGTGGTCATCCTCATCTTGTAAATATTGTCAACTATTGTAGGCCATATGGGGAGAGACAAGAATTTTGGCATCTAACCCTTATATTAGTTGGGGATATGGACTTTACTACTTCTTCTGGGGATTCATGGGCTATTAGATCCCGCTCTGATCCTATGGTAACATATTTTTCAGAGATTCTTCATAATCAAAATATTCTTGATGTTGCTTCTAGTCCACTAGCTCCAACATGGAGGAATGGCAGGATTGGGGATGAAGGCATAGCGAAGAGGTTAGACATGTTTTTATGGATGGTCATCTTGTTGATATCTTGAGTAGATATCATTTTTGGATTAGCTAGGAAAGAGTTTCTTATCACCTCTCAATTCTTCTAGAACTGTATTTTGAAGAGCATAGAATCAAATACCCTTTAAAGTTCAACCATTTGTGGTTGGAACTAGAATATTTTAGGTCCTTGGTCAAAGACTTCTCGTAGAATAGTTCTGCAGCTTTTTTATCCTAGCCATGAACTCCCTTGTTTGGAATTGAAGGAGCCTAAGATTTTGGTTATTGGTTGGGAAAAGAAAAGAAAGGTAAAGTTGAAAGAATAATTGGTAAGCTTGGAGTTAGAATATGAAAAAATCTCTCAACCATTCATTAATTGTGATTTCTCAATTGAGATAAAACATAGGATGTGTATTTTGGAAGCCGAGAAGTTGAAGATTTTAAGGATTGAAGAAGAGTCATGGAGGCTCAAGAGCAAGGCAACTTGGATCAAGCTAGGGGACGAAAACACCAAAATTTTCCATAAATTTACTAATCACAGAACGATTAATAATTCCATTGGGAATTAGAGGAGGTGGAAGGTAAAATTATTTCCACACAAAAAGAGTTAGAAGTTTATAATGTAAATATTTGTTCCTCTTTGTTTAAAGACCCATGATCAAATAACATTGTAGCTCAATTTCAAGTCATTCAACACTATCTAAGATTCTTCACTTTTAAGGACTTTTGAGGGATAGGGAGACCCATCTCTTTGCTTGATATCGAAGGGGTCCTAAATAACTTTGCAAAGGACAAAAGCCCAAGCCTAAATGGTTGGACAATGGAACTCTTCCTCTCTTTTTTGACCTTACGGGGGTTGATCTTTGTAGGGTTGTGGAAGAATATAGAATAAATGGAAAAGTTTTGAAGGCCATGAATGCAACCTATTTAACTCTGATTCCAAAAAGTTCCAAATCCAAGACCTTTAATGACTACAAGCCCATTTCATTGTGAAATTTGGTCTACAAGATCATCTCTAAAGTGATTTCAAACAAGATAAAAGAAAAATTGGTAGAGAAGATGTCCCTAAAACAATTTCGCTTCTTATCAAACAAGTAGATCCATGATGTTATTGGTATAGCACAAGAAGTACTTCATTCCATTAAAATAAAAATTTGAATGCCTTGGTACTCAAGATGGATCTTATTAAGGCTTATGACAAAATAACTAGACTTTCTTAAGATCAATGCTACTTCAAATTAGTTTGGGTTGGAAGTCAAAAATTGAATTATGGATTACATGAATTCAGTTAAATTTTCTGTCTTGATTAATGGGCCCCCCTACAACAATTTTTCCAAGTCATGAGGACTCATATAGGGGTTCCCATTGTCACCTCTCCTTTTCCTTATAGTTGTGGAAGGGTTGAGTTTCCTTTTATTAAAAGAAATAAAATAAGGAAACATAAAAGGGATAAAAGTCTCTCTCAAATAGTATATCACTCATTTGTTGTTTCTGGATGATGTCTCATTGATGATGGTTGGGCCTGTGTCTGAATGGCAGACTTTCTCTAAAGTGATAAACTTCTTATGTCAAGCATTTGGTATGGAGATTAGTGAGAAAAAATATTCTTTTTTACAAAATGGAATAAATCTTACTACCTTGTCAATCATAAATACTTCCCTGTATTTTCGATTAGATGACCTAGACAAAGGTTTCTAGTACTTGGGATTTTATCTTAAGCACAACTACTACCAAAAATAGGACTAGGTGAGGTTCCTTAGGAGAGTTGAATACCATATTGGTTTGTGGTGCTATAACTGGTTTTCTTTGGGAGGAAGATAATAGTGAAATTTGTATTGAAAAACATTCCATTATTTTTGCTATCATTGTCAAAGATTCCTAAATCTATTTTAAACAAAATAACGCAAAAGATGTTTATTTTTTTGTTGACACGAAGGAAAAGCAAGGAAGGGGTTCATCTAGTTAACTAGGAATCTCTATCTAGGGCAAAAAAAATTGGAGGTTAGGGTTTTAAGAACATGATTTGGTTTGGTAAGGCTCTACCAATGAAAAACCTATGGAGAGGAATTTTTGGTGAAGGATTCTTGAGTCAAGTTTTACGGGATAATTATCTCATAAAACTATTAGTAGTTGATTGGTTTAGAAAAGTTGTGTTTAAGTCAGTCATCATGGGCTCTATTTTCTAGAAGGTCTTAATGGACTCTAATTCATTTTTCTATTCAGATGGTTAGTTTGGAAAATTGGGAACAAAAAATAGGTGTTACTCAGTAAAGACCTGTTCGTTGGAGGAGTAAGTTGCTATAAACTTTCCAAAAAGTTGGTAAGTTTTCTAAACTCAAAAGGGTTATTTTTTCTAAACAATGTTAAGAAAATGGAGTCCACTCATTTCTCTAGTGGTTACAGGATAGTTTCTACTGATTATGGGCTAAAGGGGAATCTAGTTGATGAATGGAATAAATTTGTAAAGGGGCTATACAATAATGGTACCTTCTTAGATGGAAAAAATGACTGACTAGTCTCGAGTCAGGACAACGCTTCTGGCAAGGTGAGAGAAAAGCTTGCTTCTCAAGCTATTATTCTTTCAATTGTGGAATGTAGTGTTTATTGGTGGATCAATTTCATTTGGACCTAGAGCATCCCAAATAAATTGAGATGTTTCATTTAGTTGATATTTCAAAATAAAATCTTAACCTGGGAAAACGTTCTAAAAGGAGGGTTTTCTGGCCCAAATTTATGAAGCCTCTATAATACCCATGAAGAAACTTTGGACCATCTCTTTGTTTCTTGCAAAATTGCATAGGATTTATGAAACTCAATCCTACAAGTTACAAGCAATAAAAACAAGATAGGACAAACCACTTTTGAGGAGGTTTTACATCATTGGAATTTTATGATTAGGAATCATGGCACCCTTACTATCTTTGTGGCATGGGGAATATGGATCTCAAGAAACAAGGTTATGTTCAAAGACACAACTATTAATATTGATATTCAAACTCTCATGATTGTGGCTCTTTTTAGGGAGTATAACCTGAAACAAAAAGAAAAAAGCCAGAGAATGATCAAATTTACTAGGTTGTTATAATGTTATCCAGTGGGCTTCTTTAATGGTGCATCTTAAAGGGAAAGATGCAAGGGTGGTGGTATTATCAAACCCAAGAAACAAGTCCTATGAGTATAGAATTGGTATTGAAAAAGGGACAAATACAAAAGCTTAAATGATTAATTGTTTGGCACTTATGTATCTTCCTAACTAAAAAAAATAAGATGTTTTCAACTCAGATCGAGGTCTTAAATTTGGAATCAAAGATTCTGGAGATGAAGAATAGTTTCTAAATTATCAGTTTTCATCATATTCACCATGAATTGAGTGCAACAATTGACTCTTTATCCAAAAGAGCATTGTACTTAGGCACACGGTATCTATTTTATGAATAATTATATGGCAACGTTCTTCAAAATGCAAGCACAAATGCTATCTTTTAAGTCATGGTCTTCAATTTTTCAATGTTGTAATTCAAACTTATGGTGAGTATATAATATTTGAGGTTCTATTTTGTCTTTTTTGAGCATGTTGATGGACACGAGGAATCTCGAGTCTTGTTATTAGCGGACACTTAATGGTTACAACTTTAACTATAGCTCTTTTTAGGTCACTTGCTTATTAGTTTACACTATTAGTACTTGTTGGTTTCTGCCAATTTCCCAGGAGAGTTTCAACTTGCCTTCAGGGCCTATGTGATGTATCATTGTTTATATAATCATTATGTAAACAATTAGATGTGAATTTTATTATTACAATACTAAACTGAATATATCTATACTTTATTTGATTATATGTGAATAACAATGAAGCAAAAAATTATTTTAAAATAATAACAAGGCTACATAGCTAGCGTTTCCCTACAGCTTAGTTCAATTATTGAATTTTGAAATTTATGAACTAATTATTTTATTTGAACAAGGGCTACTTTGTAGATATTTTTGCTTATTTTAAGTATCCTTAAATTAGAGTAAGAAACAAATAAGACATACATGAACGAATGAATAAAGTGTTTTTAGTAGCCATAAAATATTGCTAATGACCTGAAACTTAGTACTTGAACGCTGAAACCAAAATTCTAGAACCATACTTCCAAACAAAAAAATGCTTCTACTAAAAGTGGTAAAAAAAAATATTGATATCGAATGTTGAAGCCAAAATTCTAGAACCATACTTCCAAACCAAAAAATGTTTCTACCAAAAGTAGTAAAAAAAATATTGTTATCTTGCATTGGAAATCTGTTAACTAAAACTGCTAACATATACATATATATAACTTCTCATCGAATTTTATTTTTACACAATATTACATTTGTTCGAATACATATGAATATGCTCAAGATAAACATCACAAATATATATATATATATGCTCTAAATATGAACAAAAAGTATATGTTCTACACAAGTGAAACGAACACTCAAGTAGAGATTTTTATTAAACACAATAAACGAACTAAAAAATTAAGAAAATATTGACATTGTAATGTTTTATGTAATAAAGACACAATTAACTTATTAATTTTAGATGATATAATTTTTAACAAAATTATGATATATATTTTTTTAATAATATGTTTTTGAATGCATAATAATTTAAAGATATTTCAATTAATTTTTATTTGATTTTACCAAAATTCACTAGTGACAATTTGACCTACGTAACTAGATACCAATGTATTCTAAAAAATAAAAATAAAAATTAAATTTGCATTAATTATCTTATGACATTTCAAAATAAATAAAGTTTTTGGCAAAACTGATATTAAAAATGTCATTTAAATAATATAAAATTATAATTTAACTAACCATTATATCAAAGACTTTGAAAATAAATATGATTGAAATATTTCTCTGTGAAAAATGGATATTTCAAGATGTATTTCAAGAACCAATAGATTGAAAGTTATGTAATTTAAGTACTGTAAAATAATAATTTAGCTAACTATTACATTTTTTTAATAATTTCTATATTTCTCAAAATGAAATGTATTATTTATTATTTGATAATTTATTTTTTATATAATGTACTTTGTTATTTTACATGATGTAATATGTTATTTGATAACATATATGGCAATTTTATAATTGTATCATTCTAAAAATTGAAATTTAATATAGTTTTTAAAATGCAAAACACTTAAATAAAGATTCAAAGATACAAAATAATTAAGTACAATAAAACTAAAATTGTAGGGCATATTAAAATTTTTCAGTTAAAAAAAAATTAATTCCAGAATATTTAACATGAATTTGGGGAGACACTTAAGCCCATTACACCTTCTTATTTTTACTTTTAGTTGAAAACCTCTGCGTGACAATAGACAAAATTCACCAAATCCACCATTTAAAGAAATTTGTATTGTTAGCTTGAAAATTTGTTAAAACCATTTGTAACATCATCAGAGATAATTATGGGCAACTTAATTTTTTCTCAAGAGTGTAACAATGGCTTTGGAATCCCATGCCATGATCTCCACTTTCAAAAATAACCATGCACCATTGCGGTCAATACCAACAAACTTCACCGAACGAACTTAACGCTTCAAAAATAATCTGGGAATGGATGAAAAAGTTTGACACATGTTTCTTACCACAAACACATTATCAACTGCATGAACCAAATTGGTCAAATGGGGCCGTTCATCGGACTACGTGTGGAAGTTTTCTATTAATGTCTTATTTGGAATAAGTTTCAGTTTTTAGTGGAAAGTGGGACACCCGATTTTCATCTCCACTAATCAATAAACTCTATTAATGTTCGTTGAATCTTGAATTGTAATCTTGATTTCATTCTCTTGAGAATAGTTGCTTTCCATCCGTTAAATAAAATCGAATGAAATCATGATGTTGTCAGTAAATAAAATAAAATTCAACTGCAGTAAATATTATAGATTTTAATTTTGCAAAAGAAGTATGTCATATTTTTATAATCAATAAAGATTTTTTTCACATTGTTATTAATTTGTCAAAGTACATATTATCATTACAAAATAAGACTCTAACTAATCAATATGTAGAAAAATTAGATTAAAAATAAAATAAAAATAAATTAATTTTTTTCAAAAGTAAACATTAAATAAGATCGTTTATTTTTGGTAAATTTAAAATTAATGTCAACATCAATATTTTTTGATACATTGTTACCTTGGAATAATAATTAGAGTACACACAAGTCAATTAATTGCCATCATTAACACAATAAGAGGGGAGACATTCAACTAATCACATATTTGAGAAATTAAAATAATAATAATAAATAATAAATTAATTTCATAATGTTAAACTTTGGATAGATTTTAATTTTTTTTAGTCAAAAGAAAACTAATAACAAGTCAACAAAAAAATGAATACATACTGTAAATATAATAAAAGATCGAGCTAATAGGAACTTTAATATTAATGTTATCTCGTTTATGAAAATAAAAATTATAAATTTTAACAAGCCTTGAGAAGTCATATCAGAATAGATTAAGTGAATTTTTATTGAATATATTAAATTTAACATCAATAATGAATCTATTGAGTAAGAGTTAATCTCAAAACTATTAAGTTCCCATCTCAGTCCAAAGGATTATCTAAGCATTTATTAAATGATTAAAGAAAGTTCCAAAAGAAACATGTAGCTATAAGAGTTGAGCATTCACTAAATATTTAAAAGAAACACTAAAATAACTTTTTGGTTCTTGTATCAATTTTAAGGAATGATTGTTTACAAATATAAATTGTGGTGGAATAATTAGTTAGGAAGGTGTCCTTTTCAATGTTCAAAATTCAATATTTTTGAGGTCCTTTTTCAAATTTATTTTTTTTCCTATAAGTGAATATACAAACCATCTCCATCCACATGGCATGTTCAAAAAAAAGTGTGATGTATAGTGAGTGTAAGATCTTTATCACATAGTGGGTGCAAGATTCTTATCCACTCCAACATTATTTCTCATCTACCAGAACATTATCATTTCCATTTCTCATCTTTGTGTTCAAATCACAACAATAAAGTACGTAAGGGGCTTTCTCATGTCATTCAAAAGAGAGCACACGTGTGTGATGATTATGAATTATTATGGACAAGTGAAAGTCTCCAAGGGTTATCATAAGTGCAAAACAAAACAAACAATATAGAAGATATGCTTCTAATATTAATGTTGAAGCATGAAAGAGGGATGAATTAATGGTGTACGGTTCATAAGGTGGGGTGTGATAAAAAAATGTTTAAAATTAAAATCATCCTATACTTATCTTAATCCCAAATATATAAATTATTTAAATAAATCAAATAAAAATTCTCAAGTTACAAATGGTGAGAAAATGTTTGCAATTAGATATTTGATCACTTTTCAAATTGTATGAATAAAGTATGGTGTGTATGCATTTTCAAATTACATGATTGGGGTGTGGTGTGCTCTCTATACACACATATATATACGTATATATTTGAGTTTATATAGAAAACATATTAAAATTTAAATAATAAAATTACTTTGGAAACTCTTTTATTGAAGGAAAGGTAGTTTAAAACAATAGGTAAACTAGAAATGATCATTACATACCTAACTAGCCAAGATCTATTTTAAATTTAGATCTACCAAGGGTTGAGAGAGATCAAGTTCGGACTTAATATGGATCTAAATTAGTACTCTTACATTCTATAATAGATTTCCTTAAACTTTTATATAAGCTTCATTATAACGAATATCATGTAAAAAATTATAGATTATCAAAACTTACAACCAAAAATTGCTACTAATAAATTATTAATTTTAATTTAATTTAATTTTATTTATATTTGACCCAGTTAAAAAAATTATGTTTATATTACAACACCTCTTCTATATTAAATTAAAAAACGTTTCTCAAACCTAATTATTAAAATGATTAATTTTATATATTAATATTTTTTTTTGAATTTTCCATCCATAGAATTGCATGTAGAGAGCATTATTGGAATGAAATATCTAACATATTCTCGCTTTCAACGCTATAATAAGAAAGTTAATGTATGTGTCGTACAGCTTTACTTGAACGAACTATATAAATCGTGAAGAGAACGACCTTTCAAACTTTATTGCTTTCAACACGTTAACGAGAGAACATGACCTCTCACATATATAAAAAGTGGTAGATAACTTAGATCAAAGTAAACCTGGATTGAAAATTATATATATAGCAGTAGTCTATAATTCGACTTTTTGAAAGCTTTTCCGGCCGATTTTTCTGGTCAAAATCCGGCAGCAATTCATTGGAATCCCAAGTTTGATAGCTAGCTTCTGCACAATCAATGGCTCCCAGGGGTTTTTCAGGGCGTTGAATCCAAATATGCAGTTAAAAAACCATTTTAACTGCGCAAAAAATCAAGATTAACTTCATTTCTTCCGCCGGATTCCGTCACCGGAATCTCCAAAAAGTCGCATTATAGACAACTCCTATATATATGTATATAGATAGTAGTATTTTAGATTGATTAATTTATTTAATTATTGGAGGGAGAAAATATAATAAAATCCTGTGTAAATATATTTTTATTATTATAGATTATGGTTTATTTAAAAGAATGAAAGTATTTTAAAATTTAATATTGAAAAATATGGCATTATATTTTTTCTTAATTACTAAATTTTTAAAAAAAGATATTTTGAGATATTTTTTTATAGTGTTAAGTTGTGTTGGAATTAAATTTCCACATAATCATATTTTGTACTTTATTGGGGTTTGACATAAAGTCTGTTAAGCTTTTTGGTTACTTATTAATGACTTCTATTGCTAGGAGAGACTTGCTTTCAAACTCCACTCTCTACCTTTCCCTTACCTCCAAAAATCATAGCTTTTAGAGACCTCCAAAAATCATAGCTTTTAGGGACCTAGTTATTTCTCTCCCTCACCCATCCAAAGTAGTTGCATCGAGATTTGTTATGAAATTGGACAAAATTCCAAAAGCCCCTATGCATGCAGCACAAGCACAGCCTATGGCTCTAAAACTAGCAAAAGACTTATTAGAAAATTCATTCGTATATTGCCTACCCCAAAGACACTGATCTCTTGAATAGACAAGAATTGGAGGGCAGTAATTAAATGAAATTGTCTCTTTCTTTCTATGGGTGGGGGTTTTTCACTTTCCATTTTGAATAGAAGTCAAACAAGGACCTTATATTAAGGAGCAAGCCTTAGTTTCTTGGAGCCCAATGGTTGTATTCAAATAAATGGACTCCTAATTTTATTCTAGAAAATGATATTCCATTGGTAATTATTATTTCGCTCAAACTCCCCTAACTTCCATTGCACTATTGGAATCAGGAAACTCTAAACACCTTTGAGAATATTGTTGGGAAACATTAGGGGAATTTTGAGGTAAAAAATGGACCTATATATATATATATATATAATATATATATATATATATATAATATAATATATACATACACACACACACACACACACACACACACACACACACACTAACAAAATCAATTTTGAAAGAATCAATAAGATTTAAGATGATGATATCATCCCCAAGCATAAATATTTTTAGAAGGAAAAGAAGCAAATGGTATTTTCTAATTGTATTTTGGCTTATCTTATTATAGGTTTACTCAAATGTCAAGTGTGGGCACCCATTGGATGAGGAATTAAATTCTACATCCAACAAATACACACTATGCATACCTTTGAGTAGATCCACACTAAAAAAATTGAAAATACATGAAAGAAACACATTTTTCATGTATTTTAATCTCTTTTAGTGTGGGTTTATTCAAAAGTATGTGAAGTCAGTACTAATTGGATGCATATTTTAGTTCTTCATCTAATGGGTGCTCACATTTGACATGTGAGTAAACCTATAAGGAAATAAGCCAACAATACAATATAAAAAAAGGTAGTTTTCTTTATTTTCCTTTAAAAAATCATCTCTTATTTTATTATTTTAACAATTATCTTATTTTTTTCCTTAAAAGACCCATTTTAGACCTCAAAATTCCCATAATGTACATCAATCATGTAGAATCTAAGGGTGGAATGTTTGCATATGCTAGACTATGTATGGAATTAGATTTGGAATAAAGGATTTCAGAGGCATTCCAACTTTTTTCTGGACAATCAGAAATTGATTTAACACTAGACTATGACCAAATCCCCTTCACGTGAAAATTCTACCACGATTATGGTCATTTTGTTAAAAAAATCCCTAAAATGGCCATGAATAAAAATAGAATTAAAATAAAACAAGAGGACCAAGGTGAACAATGGCATCAACCCAAAAGGCAAAGAGGTCGAGACAAGATCCTTAAAAAAACTCTCAAATTTCAAATCCATTTCAAAACCCTCCATCATCTCCATGATAAGAAGGCTCCCCATTTCATTGAACCAACAAAGGGCTCGAAACCCCGTTAGATAACAACTGCAAACCATTGATTTATCCAAAATATTAGAATTTAGAAGAATAAATAAAAATTGGAGAAAGGTCCTAAAAAATGCCTCCCTTTGAAGATATCCTAGCCCTTATTTTAAATATAGGAGAAATGTCATAAAAAATGACTCCCTTTAAAGATATCCCAACCCTTGTTTTAAATGAGGAAGATACAAAACCTAAGGATGAAGTTATCACCACCCCACAAAATGCCCATAGTCATGTAGTCACTCATTTCTTCAGATCAACTTCAACAAATGAAATATTAGATGAAGAATTTGAGAAAAGTAATGTTCTCATAAAAACTATGAAAAAAGGTGGTCGTAGACCAAACAAGGAGAAGAGAGAAGAACAAACAGATAAATACAAAGAAATGGGAACCAAACACACTATTGACGAAAAGTATAAATGGAACTAGAACAATGAGGAGTCAAGCAGGCTTGAGTTTCTCCAAACCTCTACGTAATGAAAGTGGTCTCTTCGAACTACAAGAGATTAAGGGGAATAATGAGCTAGAAATAGTTAACAAACTAATCAAGGAAGAAAAATCCCAAATATGCCTACTCTGACAGAAAAAATAAGGAGAGTGGGAAGTTCTCCCAAAAAGAAACTTAATATGGAAAGGAAGTGAAGGTAGTGCTTTTAGTTCAAGAGAAGAATTTGGGGGAATATGTGCTCTCTAGTCAAAATATATATTTAGTTTGATTTAGGAGCAAGCCTCTTCACACTAGTTAGCCATTAAGCCATTTCACATCCCCACATGTAAAATATGTAGCATTATAAATATTTATATGCCCATTCCTTATCAGGAAAAAATACATGGTGGACATCCATTTTTTTATTAAAGGATTCATATTTTGGATTTAATTTCACTTTTTTATTACTCTCTACCCTTGGGAGAAGAAAGGAGACTCAATAATAAGAGATCATTTTGGGAAAAAAGTGGAGGATGTTATTCTCTTTCAGATCTAGTTGACATCAAGCCATCCAAATGTAAATTCACTTGGAACAATTGTAGAGAAGACTAAGACATATTACAACGCACATTTTGCAGAAGGGGAATTCTTAGAATAAGGAATTATTATGAACTCTCAAATTCTGACATGGAATGGTTTTTATCGCAAGTTTATAGCCCTATTTCTCCAACTCCAAGAGGATTACAACCCAATTTCATTCCACTTCAATCCTTTATGGGCTCAGGACGAGAAATTATTTGCAATAGTCTTAGCGCTTTGAAGTCAAAAAATTGAGGGATCACCTACTTTCATATGGGATCATAAAATAGAATTTATCAAATCATCCCTCAAAGATTGGGAAAAATCCCATTTTATAGCAAGAGATAAACATATCTTAAATTTAAAATCTCAATTAGAAGAAATAAAATTTTATATGGATGAAGAAAAAGTAACTCAGGACCTCCTAGAGGAAGAAAAATCAAAATTCGTTAAATTCCAAAAAACCCTTAGGATGGAAGAAGAAATTTGGAGGTTAGATTCTATAAGGTTATGGTTAAAAGTGGGTGATATAAATACCAAGTATTTCCACAAACAAGCCAAGATGAGAATGTGGCACAATAATGTCTAATTTGTAGGTGTGAATGGGGAGAGCAGTAACTCATTTGAGAAAATAAAAAAGGATTATGTTCAACATTTTGGAAATCTATTTTCGAAACAAAAGAACTCAAATCCTAAGGATGAAGAAGAAATGTTAGAACATATTCCTCAATTAGTAACAACAAAGGATAATAAATCATTAATCAACAAATTATAGGAAAAGAGGTCAGGGCCATAATTTGCACATTTGAACCAAATAAAGCTCCAAGGCCAAATGCTTTCTCTTCCCACTTCTACAAGAAATTTTGGCATATTATTAAGTTATGTCTCCTTCAAATGATAAATCATATTCATATTTTAGTGTATATGGAAGGTTGTATCAATTCTAGTTTCTTGGAATTAGTCCCTAAAGAGGTAAATCCCACCTTTTTTTTAGATTTCAACCCATTTCCTTATGTAATCTTTCTTATAAAATCAGTTCAAAAATGAATTCTCTTCATTTAAAACTATTTCTTCCCAAAATAAATTCTGAGAACCAAGGAGGCTTCATGAGGAAGTGGCAAGTACTTGATAAGATTATTCTTATTCAAGAAACCATCCACTCTAGAAAAAATAGGGGAGAGAATGGAATGGTCATCAAAATTGACATGGCCAATGCCTTTGATTGGCTCAACAAAAAATTTCTTCTGCAGATACTAAAGAAATTTATATTAGGGGACAATGTAATCAATTGTACTTATGATTGCATTAGGAATCCATGGAACTCTCCTCTTGTAAATGGAAGAGTAGTATGCTTCTTGAAATCTCTAAGGGGTCTTTTTCAAGGTTGTAATTTTTCACTTGTGTTATACATAATTATGATAGATTCTCTAAGTTAGGAGTTGGAATTTGAAAGATAAACTGGAAAATTTCCAAGTATTAAAATTTTCAAGGAATAAAAAGTATTAACCACACCTAGTTTGTAGATGATACCTTGATGTTGGGGGTGCTTCTATTACCATTTCCTCAAGGTTCAAATCTATTTTGCAATGTTTTTTAAATGCTTTAGGGAGAAAAATTAACTTGGAAAGGTGTCATATATACACATGGAAAACATGTAGCCTAACAAAAGAAACATTTTTCAAAGTTCTATGCTTTCTTATTTCTAGAAAATTGATCATCATTTTGAAACTTAGGGATACCAATATACCTCAATCCCTTTCCCCATCCTTGTTGGCTTCCCCTCATCTCTAAGCTCAAATACAAATTTTATCAATGAGGATCATAATCTTTGAATTTAGATGGGAGGTTACTCTTAATAAAATATGTTCTTTCATCCCTTCCAAATTTTCAATTTTCTACCCTTTTATCTCTAGTGACAAATCAAAATATAATAGTGTAAGAACTTCGAAAATTTCTCTAGAAAGGAGGTAAAACATACACAAAAATATACCATAGAGTGAATTGGGGAGTACTCCATACTCCAAAAAGTATAGGGGATTTAGGAATAAGAGATCCTTCAATGATGAACATCACTTTGGAATCCAAGTGACTATGGAGATTAATCATAGAACAATATGATTAGTGAAAAGAGGTAATACATCAAAAATATCAGTGGGAGAAAGAAGACATTATTTGGAATGAACTAATAAAAATAAAGGAGGATCCCAAATATGGAAGCTCCTTTCATCAACTTCTCCTCTTGTCACCACAAATCTTACTTAGAATTTTGGAAATGAAAAATAGATTAATATTTGGGAAGATAATATTCTTGGTCACTTTCCTTTAAAATTTGATCAATCTCTTCAACCACTCAAATATTTGATGAAAAACATTGGAGAAAAATCCTTGTATGAAATCTCATATTGGAGCCCCATTAGGGTTTGGACAAGTTGGAAACTAGATTTGATTCCCCCTCATCTACAATCATTAACCCATCTTCTAATTTCAAAGCTCTCAGTCCACATTCCAAAGCTGCATTGAAGAGGAATATTTAAGGGGGTAGGGGCAATCAAATTACTTAGTTAGAAATGGTTATGAATCCCTTTTATTCCCTGGTGGACTTCCCGCCAAAGTTGGAATATGGAAGAAAATATGGAACACATATGGAGTTGCCAAAATCAATATATTTTGTTGGACCTTGGGTTGAAAAAATTCTCATAGTAGAAAAAAAAATTAAAAGAGGGATTCAAGGTCCTTCAATCTGCACCCTTGTCTTGAAAATAGTGAATCCATTCCCAATATCTTCATCTCCTATAGTTTTTCCATTGAAGTTTGGGCAATGGAATTGAAATATTTATTCCTAAGGTTTAATTTTTCATCAATTATTTAGAAATTATTTGAATTGTGACCTAAATATTATGCTAGAACCTTCTATAAGAAACCCTTACTTAAAAGAATATGGCAAGCCCTTCCTAAATTCATCTGGTAAAAAATATTGCTAGCTAGAAATAAATCTATATTTCAAGACATCAACCCTCAACCTTAGGTAGTAGTATAAAGAGACACCTCTCTTTTGGTTGAACATCTCAACTCCAAAAATATAAAAAACATAGGTCCTCAAAATTTGGACTAATGAGAGGAAAATTGAATAATAATTTTCAATGTGATTTCTTCTCCTATCTTGATCCAATTCGTACAAGGAATGAAATAAAATGAAAGAAAGGAAACAAATTGAACACATATATAAATACAATAGAGAGCACATGGTGAGAACCTTACTTCTATTAATAAATGAAATAACAAAATATTGTAGAACAAAAACTAGCTATAATGGTGGTAGTTATCTCTGAAGAGAGAGAGGCAGAGACTACACACATTTACTATAAGATATTACAAGAGGCCAAAATAATGGAATTTTAACATAAAAAATAATTCTAGTGGTCCAAAACCCTAACCCTAGAAGATGAAGCACCAAAAGGTGGTTAGCTGGTACGCCAACTTTGCAAGGGAATAACTTTTGCATACAAAAGTTCTATTTTGGGCACATAATAACTTCTTAGAAACAACTATCTAAGGACTACAACTCTCAATTATGGCTAGTGTATTCCATGGAAGCCATTAGCTACTTGAATTGCTAAAAAACATTATTTAGGGCCTCAAAATGGCCCCAAAATTTTACGACCCAAAGAACCATAGAAACAAATGCCAAGAAGATAGAGAATTGTTGAGTTAGTGGAAGAGGTGGGTGGCCACCAATATCCAATATCCACCTGGATTACATATCCACTTCTCTATATCCTATAATCTAGCATCTTTGATTTCCTCCAAAATAATTTGTAGAATGGATAAAATCTCAACAAAGATTTGTGTTATGCTTTGATGGAGCTTCAAAACAAAATCCAATGGTGTTACGTGTTAGGGGGAGAGGTGTGCTTATGCATCTTGGAGAAAAAGAGAAAATTATATTCTCCTAGGGCTTAGGAAGACCCCCCAACAACCAATAAAAGGTGTATGGTACATATTAAGGGTTAAAACAAGCCTCAACTCTCAGTGTCTCCAATCTCAAAATTGTGAGTGATTTTGATCTCATAATTAAACATGTTCATTGCAATACTTCTCCAACATAATTCAAACTTAGCTCCAAATTAAAAAAATATAATATACTCAATCAAATCCAAAATAGGAAGTTCTTTCAATCATTAAGAATTAATAAAAAGAGGGTTGATTGGCTTGTTAATCAAGCTATAGAGCTAGAAGAAGAAACTTTTAGAATAAATGGATTTAATTCATTGTCCCCCATTTCATAATCAATGGACCTCTCTCATTATTCCATGGTGTGTTAGGAGGAAAATATTGAAGGCATGCTAGCAAAAGGAGCTATGTTTAATATTTTTTAATACAATGCATTCAACCTCTTCAATAGGTTAGATTTCAGGAAGAGCCTTCCATGTTATATCAGGAAGAGGAACAAATCCTTCCTTCCGTGGAGGATTTAACACCAGATTCTTAGGAAGGGTTGAAAGAGGATATATTTTTTCAAAAAAAGTACAATATAGGGGTAGAATGACATTTGATAGATCGGATTGAAATGAAAACTTCCAAGCAAAGCTAAATGGTACTCCAAGGAGAAGGTAGAGGAAAATTCCCCTCGCTTCATTCAATAAAATATTTTGGGTACCAAAATCCTCCAAAAATGGGGAGGTATGATCTATATTAGATCATTATATTATTTTTGATCCATATTGATTCTTTTAAAGTGGAAAAATTGGAGGAGTTAGCTCATAATACCGTTTTATCCCACTAGGTCCCATTGTGGCAAATTAGGGTTTAAAACATTCTGGAGATAGTTTGAGGACTTTAATGAAGTTTTTTAGGGTCTAAAAACTCTCACTTGTCCCAAACCCATGGCATATTTATACACTTATATTCCTTTCCCATAGTGTAATAAAGTCCTCAAGCAAAGTCTGTATGCAAAATTTATGCCAAGTAGAAGCTGACTTTCTTGTTTTTCTCACCATGGTTCTAGAGGATGCCACATTAGCCCCATTACTTGTGAAAAATGGGCTAGCCACAAGAACATGATGAATAATAGTATAGAAGGGTTAAGTTGTAACTCATATTGAGGGTTGAATGGGTCAAATTTAACCCCTAGTTGGATATCAAGTTGTTTTATAACCATGCGACCAAGATGAAAAGGGGTTTCATGATTCTATTCTAGTGCATTTTTTATCCATAGTAGAGTAGAATAGTTGAGAGTGGATAGAGAGAGGGTTTGTGTTCTATAATGGCCCACGGGCCACAAGTTTCACTCCTTTGTATTTGCACCATTTCCATTAAAAGAAAGAGAGAGCAGAGCAACCTCACCTTCTAGCTGGCATTTTCTCCCAAAAGGATTTCCCAAGTCATATCTTGGTGTTATAATGGTTATGCGTGGGTTTTTTTTTTCCTCTATTTTCTACATTTTATACATTACATGCATAAACATAAAATGACAATTCAATAAATCTAGAATATCTAAGGAAAATTAGCCCTTCTTGTATAGATCTCATATTTTAATATATTTTTATTAAATATGTTGTTTACAAACTATCTAATGGAATATCCAAGGTAGTTTATTGATCAAGTTATATGCATCCTAAGGAAGTATTACAAAATGAGTTAGATAATTAAATGCGTTTAGTGGTTGAGTCATGTATCTATGTTCAAATGAATATAATCAAAATGACATATTATCATATTATCAATGAAGAATTAGTGCACTTATTACAATTGAGTTTACCTCCTTATATACCATTGTTCACTATGAAAATCATTTACTCTAATGAGTATGAGATAGACTAATTTACACAAAAAGTGATTTAAAATTATAAAGTGACTCAATTACAAATGTAATCCTTATTGATCCTTATTGGATCATTATATAATTTGTCATTTATCTCAATGATTTCAAGGTGGCAATTTGGAGGAATAAACTTCGGAGCATTTTTATTGTAGGGACCCAATTTCGAGTATTGGGGTCTAAAACCTTACGGGTCCATTTTGAGGCCTTGAATGACATTTTATAGAGGTGAAACTTATGCAATTAAGGTTGGACACTATGATGTTATTCTAAACTTAGATACCTTTCTAATGGTGCAAGAATCACAACAATTGAAATTTTTATGGAAAAGTTATGGTTGCCAAAAGTTTGTCTACTGTGTTTGACCATTGTGGCACAAGTTGATGCCATATCAATCCTCATTACTCATGCATGTAGGTCTAGCCACATGGGGACTATGAAGAATACTCTAGAAGAGTAAAAGTTATAACTCTAGTTGAGAGTTAAATAAGTCAATCCTAACCCATAGTTGTCTATTGGGCTATGTTATAATCGAGCCACTAGGAGTAAAGGGCGTTTACTCTATTTGTTGGTATCTTGTTCCATGGTAAAAGAAATTCAACTGGATTGGGAGTGAGACAAAATAATAGAAGAGAATTAGTGTTTTGTAGAAGTCTATCAATCCATAGGTCTAGGGTGACTCCATAAAGAGCATCTTCTCCTTTGTACTTGCATTATTTTCATTCCAAACAAAAGAGAGCAAACCAAACTCACCTTTTAGTTGGGGTTTCTCCCATAGGTATTTCAAAGCACATCTTGTGGTCATTGTGGTTGCTGAATGATTGTATTTTATCGTTATCTATTTTTTTGCATTTTATCTATTACATGCATAAGAAAAAAACATTAATTAACAAATTTGGAATCTAAGGAAACCAACCCTCATAATATAGATTTCAATATGTTTTTATCAAATCTATTGTGGCAAACTGTCTAGTGGGATATCCATGGAAGTTTATGGATCATTTATATCCTAACACCCGCTCTTAAGGCCTACAACACTAAAAGAAAAACATACTGACTAAAGGAAAACATGTACTAATCATAACCAAATATTCTTTAAAAAAAATCATTTGAAAATAGTTCCTATATCGGGTAGAGCTCCATCAAGCTACACCATAACCCTTGTAAAGGTGTAGCTCCAAAGCTAAAATCTAAGTTCTTGGATTTCACCTCCACAAAATCCCAACTTAAATTATTAGACTATAATCCACATACATGTTGCATAGCCTCATTATTTGATTACAATCCATATGCATGTCCTAAAACCCTAATTTCTAAGATCCATAAACTCCCATACTATCTAGTCAACCATCCATGCTAAGTAGTAGCGACACTATATCTCTTCTTATCTTAAAAATGTAGGGCTTTTAAATACATAGAATGTCCTTTCTTCAGTAAGATCATCATCATTGTCAACATATGATGGATCTTCAATAATGACAACATTCAGTCCATCTGCTTTGTCTTTGTTATTTCTCTTAGGAATATAATTAGATTAGAATATATAATTCCAAGTAGTGTGATCCATTTTCTTGCAATAGTGACATTCCATCTACCCCTTGCCTTTAGTTGATCTTTCACAACTGTTCCTCGAGTATATTGTCATCTCAAATTGAGAATTACCTTTAACCTCTCCTACAATTATTCTCTTTTCTTCATCTAAAAAAGTTAAAATCACGTCTTCTAGAGTTTGAAAAAACATGTTGATGATCCCTTAATATATTTTTATTAAAAACAATCCATAAATCGTCACACTCACAAAGATTCCATGATTCTTTAACTATTAAAGTCACAAAAGTAAAAGCCTTGTCTTTCAAAAGCACACAACTCTTAACATGACTTCAAATTCCTAGACTCTTCCCTAATCTAATACCATATCACATATTGAACTAGATCACTAAATGAAGAAAGCCTAGATAACATTGAGCCTCATATCTAAGTTTGAAAAACCATACTCACACTAACATAATAGGATAGTATTAATACCTAACTAGTATAACATAATTATAAGAAACGCTATGCATTCTTCTTCTTTTCTTTGAGTGGAGCGTGGAGATTCATTTATGTCTTTCTTGATTGCACACGGGAAAAATGTCACTTGTGCATGTAATGAATCTTCACATTTCCCTGGTATTAATAGGTTATAGGAGGAAGATAGTTTAACAATCATATGACAATTGGGATATAGCATACCTTTTTTCCCCGAAAGAAAATACTTTGGAGAAAAAATTTTCACAATGTTTCTTTTATGGTCTTGGTAAATATTTTGGAGAATTTTTTCCAACTATTTTTTTAAGTATTTATGTATTATTT
>APFE030612878.1:0-14863 GCA_000404065.3 Pinus taeda | reverse complement strand
TCGAGGAGAAGAATACTTGATATTATTCATTGACGATTTCTCCAGGTTTGTCTGGTTAGGACTTATGAAGCACAAAGATGAAGCATTCGAAAAATTCAAAGCCTTTAAAGCCTTGGCTGAAAATGAATCGGGTCACAAAATTAAGTGCCTCAGATCCGACAGAGGTGGGGAGTTTACCTCAAATGAATTTTTTGATTTCTGTGAAGAACATGGGATAAGAAGAGAATTCTCTACAGTTAGAACTCCTCAGCAAAATGGAGTTGTGGAAAGAATGAACAGAACTGTTCAACAAATGGCCCGTGCTATGCTTGATGAATCAGGGACTCCCGCAACTTTCTGGGTTGAAGCTGCTCATGCTGCGGTTGTTATTCTAAACAAAACAAATGTCCAGGTGAACAGCACTCAAACTCCTCATGAGCTCTAGAATGGTAAGACTCCTTCGGTAAAGCATTTCAAAATCTTTGGGAGCAAATGCTATATTAAGAATACTGATGAGCAGCTTGGCAAACTTGAACCTAGAGCAGATGAAGGCATTCTTCTTGTTTACTCTCCACATAGCCAAGCATACAAGTGCTACAATAAAGGACTTGGCAGAATTATTGAAAGCATTGATGTAGTGGTTGATGAGAAGGGATACATCCCTAGACAAGTACATCATGAAGACATCGAAGAAGATGAAGGCTACCCTCAACAGCAGAATGATGAAGAACCTCAAGAAGAACCTGAAGAAGAATCAGAGGAGCAGACAAGAATAGAAGAAAAGACTCCATCCAGATATGTTCAGAAGAATCATCCAGAATCTCAGATTATGGGGCAGAAAGAAGCAGGTGTACAAATAAGAAGAACAGTTGCAGAAGCCTCAAGCTATTTGGCATTACTCTCCTCTACTGAACCACAAAATGTGAAAGAGGCATGCGAATATGAATGTTGGATAAAAGCAATGGATGAAGAACTTGAGAAAATCGAAAGGAACAACACTTGGGAACTGGTTCCTAGACCAAAGGATAAGAATGTTATCGGAACAAAATGGGTCTTCAAAAATAAATTGAATGAAAATGGAGAAGTAATTAGAAACAAGGCCAGACTTGTTTGTAAAGGGTATGCGCAGCAAGAAGGAATAGACTTTGAAGAAACCTTTGCTCCCGTTGCAAGACTTGAGGCCATTCGAATGTTCCTTGCTCTCTCAAGTTTTCAAAACTTCAAAGTATTTCAAATGGATGTGAAATCAACCTTTCTGAATGGATACTTGGAAGAAGAAGTATACATTGAACAGCCAGATGGGTTCATTCTTGGAAATGATCCAAATCTTGTATGCAGATTGAAAAAGTCTCTCTATGGGCTCAAACAAGCTCCAAGGGCTTGGTACTATCGTTTGGATAAATATCTTCATCAACAAGGTTTTTCAAAAGGATCAGCAGATAGCAATCTTTATAAAAAAGTTGAAAATGACAAATTGCTAATACATGTTGTGTATGTAGATGACATTATTTTTGGTAGAAATGAAGAAGAGATGAGTCAAAGCTTTGCCTTGGTCATGCAGAAAGAATTTGAAATGTCCTTGTTGGGAGAACTGACATATTTCCTTGGTTTGTGAATCCAACAAAAGGAAGAAGGAATCTTTTTATCTCAAACTAGGTATCTCAAACAAATCTTGAATAAATATGGCATGGAAGATGCAAAACCAGTATGTACACCCATGGTCGCAGGATGTAGCCTCAGTGCAAATGATGAATCTGCAACAGTACATCAACCAACCTATAGATCTATGATCGGAAGTCTACTTTATTTGATAGGTACCCGACTGAACATCATGCATGTAGTAGGAATAGTTGGTAGATTTTAGGCAAATCCAAAGGAGACTCATCTTCAGGCAGTAAAGAGAATTTTCAAATATCTTCAAGGGACACAAAATTATGGCTTATGGTATCCTAGAGATACAGATCTCACACTTCATGCTTATACAAATGCAGATTGGGCCAGAAGTGTGGATGACGGGAAGAACACAAGTGGTGGTGCGTTCTTTATGGGTTCCATATTAGTATCTTAGTTCAACAAGAAACAGATTTCAATTGCCTTGTCTACAACGGAAGCGGAATATGTTGCTGCTGCATCTTGCTCCACTCAACTCCTTTGGATGATGCAGACCTTGTAGGATTTTCAAATCACTTGTACACCACCTATCTCTATCTTATGCGATAACACAAGTGCAATTAGCATCTCAAAGAATCCCGTCATGCATTCAAAAACCAAGCACATACCAATCAAGTATCATTTTCTCCGGGAACAAGTGCTTGAAAAAAAGGTCAAGTTGGAGTATGTTCCTTCTCAGGAACAAGTTGCTGATATTCTCACCAAACCATTGCCCAGGGAGACTTTTGAATACCTCGGGCAAAAGCTGGGCGTTGTTGATGCATCATCTTATTGTTGAGACTCTTCTGATTGTTGGTTTTACGCATGATTCATCTGGGGTATATGCGTACATGTGCTGGGTTGCGGCACAGGTTCAGGGGGAGAATATAATGCATTGTTGGCATTATGGAGGATGTACAAAAGGAGATCATGGGAGCTGGTCTGAATATAGCTGCAATATGTCTCTATCTCTTTCTTGGTTATTCATGGTGTCTGGTGGTTTATGGTTCTTCTTTGCAGATCTGGTTCATATTCAGGGGGAGCATGTTCTTAGGGGGAGCATAACCCTTTGCCCTTGATGTCAAAGGGGGAGAATATCGCTGAAGTTTTTGAGGTTGCCATCAAGTCCAAAGGGGGAGATTGTTGACATTATGTTTCTGGTATGGTTATATGTTATAGATGTTGTACTTGATGGAAACACCCATGGCATAGCTCTCAATATGATGAGAATTAAGAAGTACACAGGAGAACAGCTCAGAAGATGTGTACCCGCAGGTACGCCATGCAAGGACCGCATCCAGACACGCAGGTTACCCATTCATGAGGTGCGTACCCCCAGTGCACACACTTCAAGGTAGTAAAGTGCGCACATGTGGGGTTCCTTATGTTTAACCCTTGGTATTTAGCCGACAGTATTGTGTTATTATGGTTTTAGCTCATGGTATTGGTCCATGATTTGAGGAAGAGCTTGCCTATATAAAGCAAAGGAGATCATTTGGCTTGGGTATGCTTTTAAGTTGAATATCTTAAGATCTGAAATATTGGGTTATTGTTTCAAAAAATCGACCTATATGAAGGTGAAGTGGAAAGCGAATCTGTGAAGGGTGATCTCTCGAGCGCTGCAGCTGCGGAAGTGCGGAGGCACCACAGAAGGCGCAGTGCAGAGGCGCCACAGAAGGCGCAATGCGAAGGCGCAGTGCGGAGACAACACAGAAGGCGCAGTGTGGAGACGCCACAGAGGCGCCACAGAAGGCGCAGTGCGGAGACGCCACAGAGGCGCCAAAGAAGGCGCAGTACGGAGGCGCCACAGAAGGCACAGTGCGAAGGCGCCACAGAAGGCGTAGTGCGAAGGCGCCACAGAAGGCGCAGTGCGAAGGCGCCACAAAAGGCGCAGTGCGGAGACACCACAGAGGCGCCACAGAAGGCGAAGTGCGGAGGCGCCACAAAAGGCGCAGTGCGAAGGTGCCACAGAAGGCGCAGTGCGGAGACACCACAGAAGACGCAGTGCGGAGGCGCCATAGAAGGCACAGTGCGGAGGCGCCACAGGAGACGCCACAGAGGCGCCACCGAAGGCGCAGTGCGGAGGCACCACTGAAGGTGCAGCTGCGGAGGTACGCGGCGCCACTGAAGGCGCAACTGCGGAGGTGCGTGACGCCGCAGAAGGTGAAGTGCGTAGCGACGCAGGCCAGAGAAAAGGAAATTGCGTATCTGTCTTAAGATCTTTTGTTGAATGATTTTTTTTGTTGATAAGGTGTTCTGGGTTTAGTTTACTGTTATTGTGGATCTGGTTATCTGGGTGACTTACTGGTACTTGATGATCATTTGATGTTTATGGATCCAGTTTGAAAATTTATGAAAAGTGGTCCTTGAAAGAAAAGAAGTACGGGGTTGTAGCTCCCTTCCAGGAGAGACTGGAAAACGAGAGAGAGTTGTAGCTCTCTGCAGGTTGCAGCCTGCGTACTGGTAAAGGACTGCACCAGTACAAGACCATTGTAAAAGGAGTTTCTAATTTGAAAGAAGATAGAGACATATTGCAGCAGGTGGTTTTCACCCACATTGGGTTTCCACCTTATATCTGGTGTTCTTTGATGTGACTGTCTGTTTTTCTTGCTCATTATTTTATGGTACTGATATGCAAAAATAATTCAAAGTTTAAATAAGGAAGATTTGTTAAAGAACTAGATAATACTGATTCACCCCCCCTCTCAGTATTATTTTCAACATAAGAATGTAGTCAATTACAAATAGTCTTCATTATGATCAATCTCAAACTATTTTATTTTATTATCACACCTATTAGTTTTGTCACCTTTTCATATGGATAATTTGAAAAGTGCAATTGAAATTGCAGACCATTCAAATCTTTAACTTGAGTTATTGTAGTAAACTTCATGTATTGTCTCTCTTGCTCTCCAATATTAATAATATCTTTCTTCAAAGTCAATCATTGTGACTTATGGAGTGTTAAACCCCAAGTTAGTTTCATTTGTAGTTGTTTTATATTACCTTGTTTGAATGGAAAGTGGCTAGAAATGTTGAATGATGGAAAGTAGGAATAATAAGAATGTAGTCAATTACAAATTGTTTACAATTTCAAGAAATAAATATTTAAGGTAAGTGAACATTTCATTTAAGATGAAAATTCAAGTATTTTATTTATGGTTGAATTATTTTAACACAAAAATCAATACACGTCATTAATAATAATTTTTTTACACTAAAATCAATGCAAACTATTCATGTAATTACTTTTAAATTAATGTACATTATACAATTAGAGATCAACATCCACATTAAAATCAATGCATTTAGTGTGAGCATCCACATAGAATTAGAAATCAACATATACACTAAAATAAATGTATCTAATGAAAGCAATCAAATAGGATAAGAAATAAAAATCTACATTGAAATCAATGCATCTAGTACAAGCAATAAAATAGTATTAGAAATCAACATTTACACTAAAATCAATGCATCTAGTGCAATCAATCAAATAGGATTAGTAATCAACAACTACACTCAAATCAATGCATCCAATGCAATTAATTAAATATGATTAGGAATCAACATCTACATTCAAATATATGCATCTATTTTAGTGAATAACATTGTATCGCTCCCTTCCTCTATCCCCAATCTCTCTCTCCCCCTTCCTTCTCTCTTCCTTAATGCTATTTCTCTCTCTCTACCTCTCCCTCCCTTTGTTTGACTCTCTCTCTCCATATCTATCTCTCCTTCTATCCCTCCCTCCCTCTATTTGTCTCTCTCTTCTTCCCACTCTATCAACTCCATGTATGTCTCTATCTCCCTCCATATCTCCTTTTTCATCTCTTTATTTCACCCCCCAAAAAAATACATGGACTCTCTCTCTCTCTCTGTCTCTCTCTGTCTCTCTCTCTCTCTCTCTCTCTTCGCCTTCTATCCCTCTCTTTCTCTTCCCTCCCACTCTCCTCTCTCTATATCTCACTCTCTCTTTATCTCTCCTTGATCAATCTCTATCTCTCTCTCTCTCCACCTTTCTCTATCTATGTCTTTATCCTTCCCTCACTCTCAAAATTCCTCCCTCCTCTCTCTATTCCTTTCTCTCTAACCTCCCTCTATCTATCCACTCATAATTCTCTCTCTCTCGACCCTCTAACTCTATCACTATCCCCTACTACAACACTATCTCTCTCTTCCCCTCCACTCTATCTTCCTTCCTTGATATCCCTCTCACTTCCCCTATCACTCTCTCTCCACCCTTTAGCTTTGTCAATATCTCCCTCCCTCTCTTCTTCTCCCTCTCCCCTCTCTCCGTCCACCAGCTCTATGTCTCCCTCTCTCTATCTTCCCCTTCTCTTCCTCTCTCTCCTCTCCTTCTCTCTCTTCCCTTCTCTCCTCTCTCCTTCACTCTCTCTCCATCTCTCCATTGTCACACACTCTCTCTACCCACGCCTATTTGTTTATGTCTTTATTCTTCTTCTTCTCTCTCTCTCTCTCTCTCTCTCTCTCTTAGCCCTCCATCCATATGATTGAGAATTGTCACTTTGTGTAATAAATAATAAACATAAAATCTAATATAATAATACTTATAATGGAGATTATTATTGTTATAATATATTGGACTAATAACAATAAATATTATTGATTATTATATCAATAATAATATATAAAGAGGTAATCCATTATAGAAAGAATAGTATGTTAAATTTACATTATAAACATAACATTTTCTTCTTATAGAATTGGTAGCTATATGCTCTACATTTTACATTACATTATGTTACATTTCACATTTCACATTTTATATTACATTATTTTACATTTTACTTTACATTTTGTATTACATTTTATATTTTGCATTTTGTGTTTTACACTTTACATTTATATATGTTTTAATTTAAATATTAATTAAAACATATGAAGAACATCTAATTTGGATTTATTTTTCCTATAAATATTTTTCCTCGCATTTAAAAAATGTTGGCAAATTTACTTACTTACACACACATATATATATCTCAACATTTAAAAAATATTGACATATTTACTTACATTACACTTACATATCTCCTTTACTGGGTTGTAGAGCACCTCTTGGTGATATTAACTAAATTATAACTTTATTTTAAATTATTATTATTTTATAATTGTAAAAATAATTAATATATTAATTAAACCTATACACATTTAAAAAAATTAACAAGATTCTTAACCACAAAGATTCACCTCCACTTTACCATTTTGTTACAATACCATGGCTTACTAATACCATATGCCCAAAAAACCATTAATCATGTTTAGATGATATGTTCATAAATCATGTTCATATGACATATGCTCAAACAACATTTTTTTTTTAAATTAATCAATTAATTGAAATGGTAGAAAATGCATAATTACTTTTGAGATAAAATCTAAACCTTTGATTTGTGACTACTACAAATTATAGAATATTCTATTGATGTTAAATCTTCACCATCTACCTAATAATTATTCATAAATCAAATATTGAGATTTATTTTAAATGTAGTCATGTCCATTCTAACCTTTTAATTAAATTAATTAAAAGAAGGTCATATTAGCATGTGCCATATGATAGTGAGTTATGACTTTCTTGGCATGAGTTATTAGTAAGCCATGGCATTGGCCCACAATATTTTAATAAAGCCTATTTACATGTTAAGAATATGCATGGTAAAGTGGATCTAATCTCCATGGTCAAGAATATTGTTACACAAACACATTTCACTCATATATTAATTTTTTTTGTGCCTAGTGGGGCTCTCTAGCCTAATATGATAGATATGTTATAATGTCTTGTTTAACATTTTGACTCAATAAAATTACATAAATAATTAAATAAAATTGGAAAAAAATAAAACATTTTAATTCCCCTAAAATTTGTGTTCTAGATCGTAGTTTCATTTATGTACGTAATGTTTGTAGGTTCTCCCTTAAAAGAGCTCATTCAAGACCTTCTAGGACCTTTTATTGAAGTTATCCCAACCATAATGCACTATAGGTGGATAGATCGTAGTTGTCGTAACAAATTTAGTAACAAATTATTTTTTTATAGCCAATGGGATAACTTCCTTTGTAGCAAGATCGTACACTTGTTGGTGGGACTAAGCTTAGAGGGGGGTGGGTCAAGTGTTTGTTCCTAAGATGGAGAGGCCCCACATCATTGGCCTAGAAAAAGAAAAGGTACCACCACTGTAAAATTTTATAAAACTAAAAAATAAAATATAATAATATATAAAATAAAAGTAATAATGTAATTATAATTATAATTAATATTTAAATCAATATAAATTTATCAACCGTGGTGGATCAAATTTTTTGAGATGTTAAATATTTTAGATGAAAAGTGATTTATCCTTGAGCACTTGTAGATTAGAACTAAATAGATTCATATTGATATAAGTTGTTTATGTTCCAAATTTAGTCATATATTTAATTTTTTTTATAATTAATAATAATTTAAAATAAAAAAAAAGTTTTAATTTTTTTTGATCTTAATTTTTATTTTTAAATCAATGAATTTATACTAAAAAATATTTTATGTCAAAAACTATTATTAACAATTTATTATTTATTATAATATATTATATTTATTATATATATGTAATTAATAACGTAAATTCATATTAAATTTATAATAAACAATAGAATCAATATTATTAAAATATCACTAATACATCTTTTAAAATTAAATGATAAAAAATTATACTCACCTTAAACCTAAAAATATAAATACATTCCATTAGAAATCCAAAAACATAAATATATCTTAATTTGATTCTTAATGAATGTTAAAAGTTGTTTTTTAAACATTGCATTAAAATAATGACACCATCAATATATTTTGACTCGTGAAAATTGGTTTTTAAAATCAATCAAATATATAAGCTTATTCCTTCATCCATCTTGGTATTCTATCACATAATAATAATAATTATTTCGATGTTACAGTACCAATTCCAATATATTAATTAATATTAATTTATATTCGATAGTTACAACACAATCAATATAATCTAATATATTTGTTTTGATTTTTAAAAAATTATTATAAATTTATTTTTTTAATTAAAAGAAAACATATTTAGAAATTTAATTATTTTAATTGTGTTAAGTATTGGGGGCTTTTGCAGTGCATTATATTAGGTATCATTTTTTGGGATTCAACTGCTTAAGTAAGTCATTTATCATTTCCATGAGCGGTAGTCTTAACTAACAAATTTCTCATGATTTTTGAATAGTCCACTTAGTGCTCATTGCATCGGGTGATGCTCACAGGGGTGAAGGGGTGAAGAAGTGGGATTGAAACTAGTGAAATAAATCACATAGCGTCAATCATCACTTCTGGGGCTTTCACCCATAATGCGGACTTCCGGTAGGTCACCCGTCCCAGGTCGCCCTTTATATATCCTTGGTTTAGAAATATAGGGGTGAAGGGTTGAAGAAATGGGATTGAAACTAGTGAAATAAATCACATAGCATCAATCATCACTTCTGGGGCTTGCACCCATAATGCGGACTTCCGGTAGGTCACCGTCCGAGGTCGCCCTTTATATATCCTTGGTTTTGAAATATATAATCAGTTTAAAATTTGTTAAAATAATATTTAAAATATAAATTATATAGATAGAAATTGTTAAATTAATATTTAAAACTAAAATTAAATAATTTTAATCAAAATAAATATTGTATTTTGGCTTCGAGTATTCTTAGATTTGATGTTTTTATTTTAATTATTAATGTTATTATTATTTTTTTTTGATGTTTTATTTTAATTATTAATGTTAAAATTATTATTTTTTTAATATATATATTAAATAACAGATGCTAGTTGGAGATTAATATTCAAAACGATAACCTTATCTTGCTATATGCTACTACGGCAGTGTCACCAATTCAGGTTCTAGTTGTCGATACTAATGCTCATGTTGATGAATGTGTTTATAACTTTATATAATAGAATATTTTGATTTATATTGGTTCGAGATTTACTAGAATTCAGGCTAATAAAAATTCTATAAAATTATAGCTGCAGTTATAATTGATGTGCTCTATTATAACTTTAGAAGTATGTTTCAATTTATAGTTTGATGGCGTTTTAAAACAATTCAAAGCTATAATTGCTGTTTTTATTTTTCAATTAACTATACAATAACTCAAATCTACGTGCTGAATTTATTGTTTTCCTCTTCTTCCTCAGTAGAAACATTATTATCAAACTACACATGAAAAGAATCATCATGAAATTGTTCGCTAAATCGTCCCTGCAAAGATTTGTCAATACTATTTTCACTAATTGTTTTTAATGCATAAAGAGCCACGCTGTTATCTCCTCATGCAAGTAGTTATACCAAAGCTTTCGTTTGACATACATGTTAAGCATTGCATGCATACTTATTTGTTCGCTGCAATTCTTGTTGCATTTAAAATGAGAGATCTATAGTTTGGATGCTCACCAACTGATAATTGTATATTCGAAAGCCTCTCTGTGCATTATATGTGATGCTCACCAAATGAATATTATATATTGGAAAGCCTCTTTGTGCATTATATGTGGAAAGGTTATTTTCAATTGGATTGCAAATTTCGGAATATTTTCGAAATATGTGAGAAACCAAGTCAATGGTTTGATATCACCATCAGATTTTTGGAATATTGCTCCATAATTGATTTCAGGTTATCGGATCAGTGTAACGCTGTTTCACATTGGACTCAACTTAATTTCCCTAGATTGTTCAGTACAAGTCTTGTTCACAGGAATGAATTCCTCCTTGAAAACAGGGTTAGGACTTGAGTAAGCCCTCCTGTCTTAGGATCTGATCCAAAATTTTCGAGTAAATTGATATGTCAATGAAAAAATAAAAGGTTAGCATTGGCACTCCAACTACATATATTTATCAAATAATGATGTAACCAGGATAAACATATGAATTCTATGATTCTTGTTATCCGATTCTCTGATTCACAATTTACAGGTTTTTGATGAAGCATATCACCGATTATATTGGTGCAACCATGTTGCTGCTATCTCTCAAGAGCTTGTATTAAACATTACTCCCTTGTATTTTCAAAAAATTCTTGCACTACAATCAGATATTTTGTATCTAACATATCAGCGATTATGGTGCAACCATGTCGCTGCTATCACTCAAGAGCATTTAATTCTGAATCCAGTAGTAAACATTATTCTCTTTTAGTTTACCAAAATTCTTGCACCTATAATTAGATATTTATTTTCCTAGAACTCTTGTACGGTTAGTAAATTTAATTTCAATAACTTGTTAGGGGTAAAAATGATCTATCTCAGTTCAGTTTCAGGTAATACAGTTTTAAGCGTCAAAACAATTCATCTATACGGTTTTAAGTATCAAAATAATCCATCCAAGTGTTTCAATTAATCCAGTTTTAAATTAATCTCATTGTAGTCATTTATTATTAATATTTTTATAAGTCATTTATTATTGATGTCTTCATAGAGAAAAAAACAATGTTATACTCCAAATTTTTCAATTTTCAATTTTTGTTAGGTTATGCATAAAACTAGAGAAAACAACCCTTCAATTCTTTTTTGGAGTCGCAGTCGCAAAAGATAACGGTCGTGAAAGGCCTAGGAAAAACTGCATCAGTTTCGCATCTGTAAAAAAAACCCAAGTGCATAATTTTCACATCTCATTCCAGAAAAACATTGCACAAGAAACGACATTCCATGAGTTGAAGGACTGCTCAAAACTCCGCAGAAAATTTCATCGGAGCTGCGCAAACGAGTATTCGGCATTTTAAAAACGAAAACCGTCGTTTCAAAAGGCGTTGTGAGTTGTTTTTTAATTAGATTCACGAAGTGACAAACAAAGTTCTTTTATATGGAAGTCAAACGAATTAAAAGCCAACCCTAACTGTTCAAAGGTTTGAAACTCATCCAATTTTTTTTATGAAATCAATTCAAATATAAAACTCTGTTTTATGAATATTGGTAATGAAAGTTTTTACTTGCCTATTTCCTTTTAAATACGAGATATTTTAAAGAGTTTTGTATTTTTGTAAAAGGGGTTTTATTTAAAAACAAAAGAGGAAATGGTGTTTTTAATAAATTGAAGTCACGAAGTTGGACAAGTAGTGTTTAATTTGTATGTGAAACAATGACTAGATAGAAATGGAAAATCTAATTGGAAAATCTAATTGGTTTTGACTATCTGATATTTTTGTGAAATTGTAGTTTTAGTAGATAATTTTTGGAAGTAGTGTTTTTGTAGGGTATTTGTAGACTAGTTTGTAAGCCAAGCAACACCAACTTTCTTTTTATTGCAGTTAGTTGTGATGTCTACAATTTGTGTTGTTTGTTGAATTCGTAGTGACCCAACACTCAACAAATGGGAAAAGTCAAAAGGCTAAGAAGGTCAAAGCGAAAACAAGAGATACTTGAGATTTTTTATATTTGGAAGTCAAGAGGCAAAATGATGCCTTAGTTGAGAATAATTAATATTATTTTGATATTAATGGAGAAAATGGTTACATTGTTGTAACTTTCTCCCAGTTTAGGATTAGTTCCTATAGTTATGGGGTTTGGTTGCAACTTCTTATTTCCTAGTATTGTATTTAATGATGTAATCTTTGATTGATTAGTGAATAGAGTGAACGAGAGAAATCTCTCAAGTTTTGTGAGTGTAGTCTCCAGGTGCAGGCCACACCTAAGAGCTACATCTCTTTCCTTCCAATTAAGTGCATATTTTATCTTGGTATCAGAGCTCAGATTGAGTGAGCCTGATCTTTTGTCACCTGTGAGGCTGAAGTGCCTGTAGAAGTTAGCTTGCCTGTGTGGCTTGAAGTGCCTGTGTGGCTGTGTGTACACAAGAGCTCTGTGCTCGATTGGGAAGGTGGACTGCAGTGCAGTCCACCTGGCTCGGACTCGGAATTTTTATTTATTTATTTTATTTTATTTTTTTTTTTATTTTTTATTTTATTTTATTATTATTTTATTATTATTATTATTCTGAGCAGAAAGGCCGATTAGTGCGGATTTTGCGCTGACAGTCGCGCAAGAAGACCGATTAGTGCGGATTTTGAGGGATAAATCGTGCTAGAGCGTGGATTTTGAGGGATAAACAGTGCTAGAGCACGGAATTTGAGGGATAAAGCGCGCTAAGCACAAATTTTACCGGGAAAGTCGTGCCAATTAAATTACTATAAGTGATTTTTAATTAGCGCGGATTTTTCGCTCGGGGTAGCGCCAAGGAGATCCCTGAACAGCGCGAACTTCGTTTGGCGGTTTGCAACCAGAGCAGATCGGCGGAGTTGCAGATCAGTCTGGGAGAGACAGATCGGGAAAGCGACAGAGGAGATCTGCGGGAAACCTTGACTTTGCTTGGCGATCTGCAAGAAGAGCAGGATCGGCGAAGTGGCAGATCAATCCGAGAGAGGTGGATCAGATCAATTGTGATCAGATCATTGTTTCGGCTGTGTTGGAAACGCCGAAGTTGCTCATTGGAACGGGAGTGCCAGACACTGCAGATCTGTGGCAGAGGTGACAGATCGATCTGACAGGTATTATTTTTGTTGATTGTTAGGTAGATTCACAATGAGTAATACGATGGAATCTTACCTTAACGAGTCTGGTAAACTCAACGGGTCTAACTTCACGAACTGGAAGTTTAAGATCCAGACTCTGCTCGAAGGTGCGAATGCTTGGGCTATAGTGACAGGCGACGAGCAGAAGCCAACCGCAACCACACAGAAGGAAGACTGGGAAAAACGAGAAAACAAGGCCAAAGTCCTGCTGAAGATGTCTGTGAAAGAAAATGTTATTGCACACATCAGAGATTGTAAATCGTCCGCCGAGATCTGGACGAAAATCAAAAATCTCTATGAGACCCAAAATACAAACAGAGTTTTGGCTCTGAAAAGCAAGCTATTTTCAATGAGGATGGACAAAAGGGAGTCTGCTACTACATTTTTAGTGCGAATTAAGGATGTTAAAGACGGATTGGGGGCCATTGGAGTGGCGGTGGCTGATGAAGATCTTGTTGCAATTACAATGAATGGGATGCATGATGATTTTCAAACCTTCATCACTGGACTCTCCGCAAGGGAGAAAGCACCCACGTTCGATGATCTCACTGCGATCTTGCAACAAGAGGAAGACCGACGGCAGAACCTGAATCTGAACCCCCAAAGCGACGATCTCGCGCTGGTGGCAAAACGACGACTATCTAAAGGAAGGTAGTCACAACAGCAATCAAAGCAAAAAGGAGGAACATCACAGAAGAATCCGCATTCTCAGAAAGGTATGCTTGCAAATCATTATGAAAAGAAATGTTTTTATTGTGGAAAAACGGGTCATATACAGAGAGATTGTTATTATAAGAAGCAGGCTGATGAGGCAAGGAGGAGACAGGTAAATCAAAAACACAGAGGATATTTTGTTGAAGAAGAAGACTTCAGTCATGAATTTCGACTGTTCACAGTCGACTGTGCCCTTTCAGCATCGAGTGAAGATGACATCTGGTATGTCGATTCCAGAGCATCCTCTCACATGACAGGTAATAAGGAATTTTTTGACAGTCTTGAAGAAATTATAAATGGATCAAAAATATATCTAGGGGATGATAATGGATATCAGATTAAAGGTCATGGGGTGAGTTCAGTTAAATTACCAAATGGAAAAATTAGTCACCTTTCAAATGTTTTATATGTACCTGGAATAAAGAAAAACCTGATATCTATATCCATGATGGTTGATCAAGATATGCATGTTGAATTCTTCAAGATTCACTGTGTGATAAAGGACTACAGGAATGAAATTGTTGCAACAGGCATGCGAGTTGGAAGCCTATACAGGTTGGATGCAAAAAGTATATCAAAGCAAGCCATGGTTGCAGGAGAGTCGACAACTGAACAACTCTGGCATCAGAGGTTTGGTCATCTGAATCTGCAGGATCTCATGTTGTTACAAAAGAAAGGTATGGTCGAAGGTCTCCCCATCTTTCGTAACATTCAGTTAAACTGTGATGGTTGTGCCTTAGGAAAGATGCATAGAGAACAGTTCCCTGTGCATGATAAGAGGAGGCAAACAGAAATATTAGAACTAGTGCACACTGATGTATGTGGTCCCATGCAGACAAGGTCGCTAGGGGGAGCATACTATTTTTTGTTATTTACTGATGACTGCACTAGGTATTCATGGGTTTATTTTTTAAACAAGAAAAGTTAGACTTTCCAATGTTTTATAGAGTTC
>APFE030612871.1:82190-97797 GCA_000404065.3 Pinus taeda | reverse complement strand
CCAAGAAAGGGATACCCATTTCAAGATGTAGAATCTCATTATAAATTCATGATATGCCTTTACATCAAGTCTAGGCTAGATGGTCAAGTTGTTACTCAAAATTTTTGACATTTTTGGAAGATTCAAGAAACATTTCATTGCTGGAAATATTGGACTTCTTATATTCATCATCATAAAGATGATGTGCCTTGGTCGTATTTAAGTTCCCCAAGAAGATGCACTTCAGACTTCTTGCATTAAGCATGTTTCTTTGCTAATTAGGAATCAAGGAATAATATGTGAACCAAAGACCTTTAGATGCCTCACCAAAAGAATATAGCCATGCCACATTTCGTATGATATATTTTTTCCAAGAGAAAGAGATGGACATGTGTTTTCACATATATTGCACATAGAACTGCATCAACCCAAGCCATCAACTTTGCATTTCAAACAACATCATGGAACAAACCATATTTACAGTAGTCATGTTCATTCTTTCAACAATACTAGTATATTGAGGATTGTGTGGAAGTATTGTTTGATTTTGAATGTCGTGTTGGTGAAGATAGTTTTCAAATTTATTAGGTGTATATTCTCCTCCACTATTAGTATGAAGAGAGTCAATATGTGATTATGCTTCATTTGAATACATACATGAAAGTTTTTAAAAGTTATGGAAATTTGTGATTTATCTTTCAACAGGTACAATAAACACATCCTAGTGTAATCATCAATAAAATACATGATATGTTTATTTTCGTTAGTAGAGGTAACAACATTGGGGCCACAACAAATAGTAATGTATCAATTCAAGTTTTCTACATTCTCTGGAAGTGGAATCATGGAAGGGTTGTTTGTTGTGTTTTCCAAGGATACAAGCATCAAATTGTTTCAATTTTCTAGGAATAGTAGGAAAATAAAAAACACCATCCCTTTTCAATAAACCAATGATATCTTGATTAATATGTTCAAATCTAACATTCCATAGATGATTATATGGAAATGTACCTTCATTTTAGTGAGAGAGGTATGCATAATTTATGTGCATGAGTAAATGTCCCTTTCAACTTCAATAATCTTTCATACTCCACTCTAGTCATGAAAACAAATTTGTGAAAATCCTCCCTTATTTCAACTTTTCCATCAAAGATATGAATGGAATGGCCTTGTTGTTGAATGTGCACAAGGGACAACAAATTTCTTCACAAATTTGGAGTATAGTGCACATCTTGCAAAATAAAATCTGGGAATCCAGATAATTTAAGCTTGATGGTGCCAAATCCTAAAGGTTTGAGACTTGATTTATATGCAAAATAAATTATATCATCTACATTGTTCAAATAAGTCTCTTTGGAAGGTCATATGGAAATTTTCACTCATATCAAGCAACCATGCATCTGTCCAAAAAACAAATGTAGTGTGAAATAAATATTTGATTACTCCGATATTGCAATGGGAAACAATGTAATGAGTATATTTAGGTGGTATGCCTTTCATGAGGTTTGATATTACCTTTATGTTATTTATGATATTGCTTGCCCTTGATCTTTCCCCAAGGGATTATACATGTCATTACATCATTTCCATTTGCACCTCAATGAACACAATGCAGATTAGATCTCTCACATTGAATGTGTCCAATCACACTTCTATAATTCTTTCTTCTATGTCCTCTTTTACTGCCATTTTCTCTAAAATTATCATGTGATTGGTTATTTCCATTCAGAGAAAGGGACACAATATTTCCAATGGTATGAGTTGTCTTCCTGTTTCTAGTGGATTTATCACATTCTACAACCTTCTTCACCAAAGGTTCAAATGTGATTATCTTTAATTGACCATTAGCTTGCAGGGATTCAAGATAGTGAGAATATGTAACATAGAGGGCCTTGATGAAGGTTGTGAGAGGAAGGATAATCTTCACTTCAATGATTATATTCACTTCAACAACATATATATCATGCATGATGGCATTTATATTAGAATTTGAAGCCTTGGGATCATCATCCTTCAACTCTAGGTTATAGGGATTCACTAGTACTTGTATAAATTCCAGTTCTTAGTGTGAGTCATACAAGTCCTTTAGTTTATTTAAAGAACGATATGCATCTTTAATGCAAATAATATGATGGTTCACCTCTTTGCTTACTATAATAGAAATTATGGCATACACTTTGTTGTATTTGTTCTTCTATATGGTTAGCTCTTTGTCTAATATAGGCTTGTTATGTCCATTGTCTTCCTCACCTTTACTAGTGATAAATTATCCTCATATATGCCATCCCATAAATAATTGACAATGAGGGTGTGTTTGATATTTTTGGACCACACTAAATAGTTCTATTTTCTAGTAAGCAGTGTGCCAATAATGGAGATGAGAGATTGCACTTTTTGCAATTAGAAATAGGAATATGAAAAATATCATTCCTTATGCATAAGGTTTCAATAATGTAGGCTAGATTATAAGATGTTCAATGTCTAGTCCATGTTTATATATTAATCCATTCACACAAAAATATGTTGTCTAACTCCATTGTAAACAATAAAACAAAAATACTTTAGTTCAATATAAGTTTCTAAGAAAAAGATGTTCGAATCTACACATCCATTACTTTTGAGGATTATGTATACTTCAAAATAAACTTCATTGAGCACGGAAAGAATAAACAAATTAAAAACAATAACATAGTTGGCGATGGATTAAATATCAACACATATCTTATTCTCAATTTTACCTTAGGCATGTGTCATAGAGTTTCTTTAGAGCGAACCAAATAGACTGGAGTTGTTGTCTTTTGAACTCCACTTTGATAAAAGCCCCTCTAAACGCAATTGTTTGAAGTATTGTCAAAGGAGGGTATAGATGAAGTATCTTGGTCGCCAAATTCTCTTCAAACATAAGCACCCAGGCACAAGAAATTTTGAGAGAGGTCATGGAGATGAAATGGGTTCGAGAAGTGACTAAATTTTGATGATGAATTGTACAACTCATGGAAAAGAATGAAGAGGTAGTGGAAGGGTTAGAGTAGAAAAGAGAGGGTATGTAGAGAAATAATACAGTTAGATGGTATTAAATGAATTGAAGAGAAGAGTCAATTCAGAGAATGACAATAACACAGAAAGATGTGAGGGCTTCTGGAGTAAAGATACAATCATAGTCACTCTCTAATACTCCTGATGTGGAAACAAAAATAGAAAGAGCAAGGATTTATAGTTCAATATCCCATCGAACTTGGCTAAATAGTGGATGTCTCACAAACAAAAGTGTTTCCTCACTAATATTGGGGTCTTATTGAGGTGCAAAACTTGATTAACCTACTTAGAGTGGCTTGTAGGTTGTTCCATTAAGCTTAAGAGTATAGAGGAAGTCTCTCCAACTCAACCTTGATCCTCCTTGGTGATAGGTAGAAGGTTTACTGATTCTCCTGATACAAAAAAAAAGGATTTCTAATGTGGTACATAGTGCTTGCGAAGACCTTTATGACTAAGATCTAGGAGAATAAACACTAATGTATATTAAGGTTACCGCATTTAGGAGAAAAATGTATTAAGATAGTCTTAGGACTACTTAAGAGTAGAGCTTAGATTAGCAAACAGGAAAATTTGATGGGAAGAGAGGAAGATATACATTTTTGAATATATCATTTGTATATCATCAAGAATCAACTGACTAAGAGTATACATGTCACCATGTAAGATTTGAACCCCAAGTGGGGAGGATAATAATTTTTCCTTGCAATAGCTCGATCTACTACCAAACTGAGAAAAATAATATGAGAGATTACCTTGAATCATTGGTATCATTTTTTTTTCATCCACATATCCATTTCTCTTAGAGAAGGCCAAAGGCATGTAATCAATGAGACCCCAATAAGCCAAACTCAAGGCTTTAAGTGGAAGATCTTGGGGAAAAATCATTATTGAAGATGTTAAAATGAAAATTTTCACAGACTTTAATTATGTAGGCTTATGGATTAACTTGTCAAGCACAAAATCTAAGCTTGAATTTTTATTGCATCTATTGATAGAAAAGGATTTCCCCGATTGGATTCATGTTCAAAAGGAATATATCTTCTTGCAAACAAGCGAAGAAGCTGAAAGCAAGGAAGTTGCACTTTTAGGTGCCCAAAACAAATTATAATTAAAAGATTTATAAATGATAAAATTTAATGTGAATTAAATTTATACCTTCAATAACATTTAAAAATTTATTTAAAAATTTATATAAATTGTTAATAAGATATAGCATAGAGTAGCTTTTCATGGAAAATCTTTAATTACATTTACTAATTTTATAATTCATTTATTGTTATTAAATAAATATAATTAGATTTGAAAACTTATTTATCCTTAAATTAAAAAAAAAAAAAATTTAAAATATTTTTATAATATAAATAAAAATGATTTAATTAATGATTAATAAATTTAAAGATAAAACGAATTATTTTCTAATATTAAAAAATTAATAAAAACTATTATTAAAAATAACATCTTTTAAGCTTAAAAAATAGAAAACTAATTAATAATGTTTACACCATATATTAACAAGTGCTACATAGTAGCTTGCCCCTGCGGCTTAGTAGAAAAATAGTGAAACTATCAATGTATTAAAATAATTAGTTAAGTACTATGCTTAAAAGAGTAAGTGACTATGCTTTGTAAATGTAGTTGTAAAATGTATTTTTGGGACTCATGTTTAACAATGGAGAGATGTTGCATTGGTTGAAAATTGAATCATGGTATTCCAAATTACACAACAACCAAATTGATTTGAAATATGCTTCAATAAGATAGACAAACGGTATTTGTTAATTTTTAGATTATGTCATTTGTTATTTCATGGTTTGTTTGTTAATTTATAATTATATTATGTAAATGTGAAAAGATAAAAATGAATTTAGAAATGCAAAGTTGTTAATGTTTGAAATTCGATTAATGAACACAAAAGAGATGATTATAAGTATAAAATTAAAATTTGAAAAAAATAATAATAATACATATTGCACAACAATAAAGAGAAAGATTGATTTTTTATTCTATTTTCTTTAATAATAATGTTTACAAGTAAATAAATTCAATTAATGATAATTATATGAAAAAATAATTTAAAAATATATATATTTATGCCATCTCAGTGACAACACAGGAACATCGAGGATGAAAACCACTTCCTCTTAGAGTGCCCCGCGTACAACCACATTAGATCTCAGTGTCATAATATCTGGCACAACACTGACCTTCCTAGCCTTTTAAGATGCCAAAATTATAGTGAGCTAGAGAGTCTTCTCTCCAAGTTTTTTGAGCATAGGAATAAAATCTTAAATCAAACTAAATAATTTGTTTCTTTAGGTCCGGTAGGCCAAAGTTTGGTCTTGTGGACGTTAACCAAAATCATCATTTATTTTAGTTAGTGTAGAAAAAAATCAAATTTTTAATTTTAAATTAAAATTAATAAAAATATTTTATTTTATATATATTTAAATTATAATAATTGCTATTTAATTAATAATAATGAATAATAATAATAATAATAATAATATTATTATTATTATTATTTTTAATTAAAAAAACTTATTAAAATCTTATTAAAATTAATCTTACACTATTAAAATAGAAAATTTTAAGTTATATTAAAAATAAACTCACGTTTTAATTCATTGTATTCTGAAAAACTTTAAAACGAAATATATTTAAAGTCCTCATTCGTTTTGAACATGACCATTGCTAAAAAACACCACAATACGTATTAATAAAAAAATCAATCATCCCTGGTTCATTTTTAATAAAAATTAAATATATCTTATTAAATATAATTAAAATATTTATTTAAAATTTATTTATAAAAATTAATATCGAATATTTACAAATTATTATTTAAAATTAATATAAAATTTAATATATTAATATGAAATTAAAATTAAATTGATATCCCACAATAAAAAATTATTTAATCAGTTTAAATTTTTATTGCCAGTCAAAGTTACTTCTGCCACCATCTTATTACAAAATCAAATGTAAAAGGCTCTTGTGGATTCTGCTGTTAACAACCTTCATCTAGGTTCAAAGTGTTTATTTTAAAGTCATTACATAATAACCATTAATAGCCAGGGTACCGCATTCACCAAGATATTTGCAGGCAGAACCAATTCCAAAGTACTGGCTGGATATGGGAGAGACACGTACACTGCACTCACCGAGATAGTTGCAGGCTGGACTAATTTCAAAGTACGTGTTATGTTAGGTTGCCTCCAAGTGAGGTTAAGTCATATGTATTATTATTTATAATAATATTAAATTGGTATGATTGGACTTTTTGTATTTTTGGTTTTTTAATAATACATAATTTTCAAACATAAATAACATGTTTAATTGATAGTCAATATTAAATATAAATAAATTTAAAATTATTTTAAAAATACAAAAATAATTTTTAATTTAAACTATAAAAATTGTCTTATTATTTTTTATCAGAACCAAATTTAATATTGCTCACAAAAAACCTAATGTAATATCCACTATCTAGCCACATAGATAATAATAAAAAAAATCACTACAACTTTTTTAATAATGATTCATACTGATGTAAAATATGTTTAGTGGCGAAATTTCTCACAATATATTATAAATTTATCGAACATCGTTTTTATTTATTTTTTAATCATTAATTCAAATATAATATTTTTTTATAGAGTTGATATGGAATTTGGGGAAGAAATTGAAGTTAAATTTTTATTGGTTGTAGTTAAAATGATTTTTTAATAGTATATTTGGATTCAGTACTCTGAAAAACCTTTAGGGCGTTTTGATTGTGCAGAAACTAGCTATCAAACTTGCGATTCCAATAAATTATTGCCGAATTTTGACGAAAAAAATCACCAAAAAAACTTTCAAAAAATCGCATTATAAACAACTACCTTTTTTTATATTTGTTTTTTATTTAATTCTTCAATGTTCGATATATCACTTTGTGGAAAAACATGATAATCCCAAATTGATGAAAGTCTTTTTATTATGACAATTTGATTTTGCAACTCGGAGTCTATGGTCCCCGAGCACGCCCCTTTTGAATCCCGAGCAGCTATGGGTTTGGTGGTTATTGTGTTTTCTCTAACCGCCATAAAAGTTCAATTCAACTAAGGAGTCTATGCTCATTCCTCCAACACTCTCCTGGTAAAAGTCTTGAGTTAGTGGCAATAAAGTCGGGTTGGTTGTTATTGTGTTTTCTCTGACCGCCATGAAAATTCAATTCAACTAAGAGAGTCTATGCTCATTCCTCCAAGGCTCTCTCGTAAAAGTCTTTAGTTACTGTAAAGTCGTGTGAGACTCATAGAGTTACGGTAACCTTGGATCATACTAAATTCGTATACATAAATATTGTGAATGCAAGACTTCTCCAATTTCATGTTGAATGTTCACAAATGCATCATCGGAGAGGAACCATGTGGTATTCATCTTTTATGTGGAAGGGGCTTTAAAACTTTTAATAATCTTGTTAATATTGGATAATCAGAATCACTTTTATTTTGTACGAGGAAAATTGATACACATAAGGTAAGAAAATCAAAATCTGTACATATGAGGAAAAATGATTCATATAGAATTAAGTCAACATTAAATTAAGTGAAAGAAGAAATTATGCTTTTCTTCTTAATCTAATTATTTTAATTTAAATTTTCATTTAAAGTTCTTTTGAAATGCATAGATATGGTTTTTATTTATGCATTGAAGTTAAGTTTGTAGGAGAAATGGTTCAAGTGGAAATGCCTAGGCCTTTGTATGGGATCTTATGTGTTTGATTTGAGCAAAAGGAGGATCAAATGCCCAAATATTTACAAGATGTAAATCTAAACCAAACCTACACTCAACAATCAGTGATTTTTAGTCAATTTTGGGCATTTATCGGCCACTAAATTATTGATTTCACATATTTGTAGGATTTGCAATTGTATGAAAGGATAACTCACACCATCACACAATTTCAATTAGAAAGGTTGCATGAACCTTGATTTAAGCAATTACATATTTCACTAGCGTGAGTGGCATGTAATTGAGATATGAACCATACTTTCAAGTGTATTAATTTTTCTGAATGATGTTTTCTAATATTTCCGGTTAAAATCAATTAAATTTTGGAAGTGAGAGAAATTGGGGTGATAAAACACCTACTTTCCCTCCCCTTTTCCAACCCAAGCATAAATATTGAGACAACATGATTGTGAGTGGAAAGGAAATTGGACTTCTCACCTCCAATCACTCCACAGCGACACCTGAATACCTTAACATAAAAACTACACAATAATGAAATGTGCATAAAATAAAGTGAAGAATGATAAGGAAACTATCAAGGAGTGATGGATCCCAATAACTTGGTGGAATATCTCCAAAAAAAGACTGGGAAGCAAATGGTGGCCATCCCATAGAAAAACAATGGAGAAAAGTTAGGGGGCAAGAAGGATGATGTAAATAAAGGATTTCACAACATTTCAAGAAATTTCACCATTTTCTTACAACATTTCAATAAATTTCAAGAAATTTAGAATATTACAACATATTACAACATTTCAAGAAATATTCAATAAATTAGAATATTACAACATTTCAATAAGTTAGAATATTACAACATATTCAATAAGTTAGAATATTACAACATTTCATGAAATTCCACCATTTTCTTGAATTTAAGGCTACAAGGAGGTGCTTTGGGATCTAGGAACCTAGGAGACTCAGTCTCCTATAGGGATGCAACATGAGTTAAGGGTTATAATCCACTGGATCTACCACAATACACTCCTATAACATACATTGTATAACAACAACAATAAGCGCCCACCATGGAGGTAAACCTAATAGAAGTAAATCAATTTTTTTCTATTCTTCAATCCAGAGTAGTGATTTGTAGATTCAGTGGGTTTTGGCCTAAGTCTGATGCTTTGGATCAATGGGTTTTTACAACCTGGACCAACCACTATGACATATACCTATGCTCATAACGTTTTTTCATTGTTAAGTTCAATACTTGGGATGAATTGGAGAGACTTTTGAAAGAAGGACCTTGGTTTTGGCGAAGTGTAGGGATTCTCATCACCCATTGGTTCCCATGTTTTGATTCCACAACGATAGTGGTCTCAGCAAGGTTACCAAATATTCCCCTTCCCTTCTGGCATCACAAGGTTATTGAAGATATTGGAAACACTTTGGGGTCATTTAGAAAGATGGACTCTAAAAGAATGGATAAATGGTTATTTACTTTCGGCGTAATCTGTGTGGAAATGGATCTAAGTAAAAGTCTACTTGACTGCATTTAGATGAAACATAAAACCTTCCAGTGGACCCAACTTCCGGATTATGAAAATATGACATTTCGTTGTTTCTCATGCTACTAAACATGACATCTGTATGACACATGCCTCCACGCAAGAAAATACCCAAAAAGAAAAATGGGTAGGAACACAAAACAAAAGCATGACAACCTTTTGAACCCTTCATTGCAGAGGAGGAAGAAGGGGAAATCATAGAGAACCCATCAAACCAAGAAGAAGAGAGTACTCTTATACATGTTGGAAATACAACACATAACTAGAATGGTATATAATAAAAAATGATCAATGAATCATATCAACAAAAAAATATGGCACACAAAGAGGATGGGATGGTGGGTACAAAGAGAGTTCATGCTTTGAAAAGTTTTGATTAAGACAAAGAAATCTCACCAAACACAATTGTGTGCGAATTGACAATGATTCCAAACCCAGAGTAAAGCGAGTGACAGAAGATTTAAGGGATAAATGAAAAGAAAGAAAAGTGATTACTACAACACTTAATTTCTCATTTTTCTTTTATATTTTTATAATTTTTCTTAAACACATAAGCCAAAACCATTAACATTTCCAAACCTTATTTTTTTTGCTAAATTGAAATCAATTAAAAAATTTCTTACGGCAAAATAAATATTATTAAATATAATATAAATAATATTAAAGGATAAATACTTATTTATTTTTTTTACATTCATTATTTGCAAACTCATTATTTGAAAATTTATTACACCTAAATATTACGTAGTTAAGTTTTATAATTTAAATTAAAAATATATACATTGTGATTTATTATCAATTATTTAGAGATTAATATATTTTAAAACTTAAATAGTATTATATATAAATCACACCATTTTTTGATAAGACAAATTTACAATTTGTTAATGATTACGCAAAAAAAAATAGTTTTTGAAGTGAAATCAAATTTATAATAGGAGTTGTCTATAATGCGACTTTTTGGAGATTCCGGTGACGGAATCCGGCGGAACAAATGAGGTTAAATCTCGATTTTTAGCAGTTAAAATGGTTTTTTAACTCCATATTTGGATTCAGCACCCTGAAAAACTCCTAGGAGCCATTGATTGTGCAGAAACTAGCTATTAAACTTGGGATTCCAATGAATTGCTGCCGGATTTTGACCGAGAAAATCCGCCGGAAAGGCTTTCAAAAAGTCGCGTTATAGACTACTGCTTTATAATATATCTATAGACTCGTTGACCATCCATAGAGATTTTCGATAAAAAGATAATAGTCAGAACTGTTCAAAGTGTTTCTCTTTAAATTTAAAGAAAAAATGAAAGCGGGATGCAATTTCAGTAATTTAGGGCACGCCCCTTTCGAATCCCGAGCAGCTTTGGTGGATGACCACCGTTGTATTCTGTCCGATGGTCATCGAAATTCAAGTCAATTAAAGGGAATCACACTCAGAATCGTCCAGGCGGAGCCGGACTTTCAGAGCGTCTGCCTGCGCAAGGACCGCCACTTAATCATCCTTAAGGTTCCCTCCTCGCACTGTAGAAATAATCTAAAACTTCAATTATAGGGACTCGTCACACCCCTTTAACACTCTCCCAGTAAATCTTTGAGTTGGTCAGACTCCTCGACCTACCCTAAGCCTACAAAGTACAAGATTTAGGGAAACACGTACAACAATACTTGTGTGTGCACTCTATTACGCTCAACGTTGATCACCGAGTTTAGATAAATGAACGAAAGACAAAACCATGAAATGATGTATGTGCCATTTGAAAATCGCAATTGCATGCGTTATTTGCAAAGCCGCCATAGATGACTTCGCGAATTCGAGTTTTATTTGTAAATACATGTTATGTTAGGTTACACTAGTCAAACTTCACGAATTCAAGCTTTATTGGTAAATACATGTTAGGTTAAGTTACACTTATCAAATTTCAATGTTTTCAGTTTCAAGGAAGTGTTGAATTTATTTGTATCATTAAAAATATAATTCAAATACATCTTTAAAAACATGATTTGAATTTATTTATATCATCAAAAACATAATTTAAACACATCCTAAAAAACATGATTGAAGTTTATTTATATCATCAAAAACATAATTCAAACACATTCTAAAAAAACATGATTCAAAGACTCAGACAAATTCTTTTACCACTATAACTATCGAGACAATTCTTCACCTCTCCGGCTCGGTAGAAACTTCCCTCTCCTCTCCGCCTCCGTAGACACTTTTACGGTTAACGGTCAACGCTGATCACCGAGCTTATGTATGGGTTTGAAAGAGGAGTATAATCAAAGACAAAACCACGAAATGACATTTGTGCCATTTGAAATTGTAATTGGATTCGTTATTTACAAAGCCGCTACAGATGATACCACGAATTCAAGCTTTACTTGAACAATTACACAATACTTCAAAATTCAATTCAATTCGTTCGCTTATTTCCATCCATTCAAGTCAAATGCTGCAGTTACAGCAGACATAATATAGATTAGATCCGTTGGTTGACTGAGAATTAAGACTCAAACCGCTGCGAGACTTCCCCTTTGTTTCACATTGCTGAAGCTAATTCCCAAACTTGGAACCCCACAGCTATATATTCATGCTAACTTACTTCACTCTCCATCAAACGAGCTCACCACAGGGATCTCGGGTGGGTATTCTCTGCAACTCTCTGGCATTACCAACCATAATCTTTGGTAAGGTCCTTTTGTCTGTCCGAGGAAGATTGGCTTTCTGAGAGCATTAGGAGAATTTATTGTCACGAAAGCCTCAAATTTTAGGCAGCCTTTGTTATTCTAGATATTGCCATTTCATCATATTCTTTGTAATTCATTTTATGGACAACCTCCGCATAATGGGTTTCCTGGTGCTATTATTCACCACATTGTCTGCTCTACAATTTGCGGACGCTAGGGTTTTGGAGGATCATTTTGATAACGCCGCCCGCTCGCGTCAGAATTCTGCAGTTATCTTCGATTCCGACCTCGACACTTTGGCCATGGCTTCCTCCAGACAAAACTACAGTGGTTCGGGAGGACATGTGGCAAACTACTCTGAGTCGAATCTAGGGAGCAACTCTGAGATTTCGACCCACGCGGCCAATAATAGGATCGTAGAAGCAGAGCTTTCACAGAAAGAAGCCACGCCAGGAGATGGCTGTAGCTCCAAGGCGCCAGCAGGTATTAAAGAAGTCGCACCAATCGAAGGCAACGCCGACATCCTTCACGAGATGCTGAATTCACACAGCAGCCCTGGAGCTGGGCACGTGAGCTTCAATAATGGGATCGAAGGAAATATATTCTCCTCAGGACAAAGCCCTGGCGTGGGGCACTGGGAGAAATCTACAACTACATATTCGGCCACATCTCCAGCAAGAACAATACACGACAATGTGTTGTCTTCCGGTCCTAGCCCAGGAGTTGGGAATGGCCATACAAGTGGTATTGTCGGCACTGAATCAGAGTTGGGCACCTTCAACAAACTGCCTTCGGGGTCAAGCCCGGGAGTTGGGAATGGTCATACAAGTGGTATTGCCGGCACTCAATCAGAGTTGGACACCTTCAACAAATTGCCTTCAGGGCCAAGCCCGGGAGTGGGGCGCAAGGTCACCAATGGCTATACCGAGATGGCCCAAGAGTTGGAGTCAAAGAAAAGCGCAACGATGATGAATATACTGCCCTCTGGGCAAAGTCCAGGTGTTGGTCATTCGGCTACCACGGGGCGAAATATGATGGAGAGGATCAGTATACAGCCAGAATCGATGAAGAAAGCTGAAATCACCCAAGATTCACAATCGAAGAAGAAAAGCGCAATGAGGATGAATATACTTTCTTCTGGGCCAAGCCCAGTAGTAGGCAATTCCGCTACCAACGGTCGGAATACGATGGAAAAGATGAGTAAAGAAAAAGACGAGGAAGGAATGAGAATAAAAACATTTAACAGACTCCCGTCGGGTTCAAGTCCGGGAGCAGGCCACTCTTACACCAACGCAAATCAACCGGAGAAATTAGAGAAAGCATCGGAGGATAGAAAGGACAGTGATGATACTCCAATATTTGAAAAGCTTCCGGGAGGGCCGAGCCCGGGCGGAGGCCACTCGTATGTGCAAAAATCAGCTTCGACAATGAGGATGCAGTTATCCTCCAACGCTCTAAGGAAGACCTCCTCCAGTCCCAGCCCTGGCGACCGCAATTCATCTAAGAAGGTAAAGGCCGCACGAAGCGAGAAGAAAAAGGTGGAGAAAATCAGTGAAGTGCCCGCTTGGAATATTGGATGCGATGGTGGCGGTCTGGACTCTTATGGCACGTCAACTCCGCCCATGTTCGGGATCGCCACCGCCGGGAGTTAAAGGATGGTACTTATAAATCGAAATTATTCCATTTTTTCTGTACAGACAAGGCCATACTGGGATTTAACAGCTCGGCATTCTTTTAATTCTTTATCAACCCTATCATTGCTTATTGAAAATTGTTAGATGCTTATGGATTTTCTAAATCGAAATTATTCCATTTTTATTGTAGAAGGCCATACTGGGCTTTACCAGTTCGACATTCTTTAAATTCTTTATTAACCCTACAAGGCCATAATACTGGGCTTTACCAGTTCGACATTCTTTAAATTCTTTAAATGCAATGCTCATCATGAACGTTGTAAGCTGTTTATGGATTTTTTTAAATGCAATGCTCATCTGTCCTGATAAACAATCAAATAAAGTGTGTACTGGCAAACTGTATTGTGCATTAACGGATTAAGAACGGAATGTCAACCTCTTCTACCATCAACTTTCTTTCTAACTTTCAGGAGTACCCAAAATCATATTCGGCGTTAAAGTATAGAAGCCGCTCTTTTTATTCTTAAATGATTCCCAGTTACAACATTTAAGTTGGAGTTAGTACATTCCATGTAAAGAAAAAACACGAATATCTTGTCATTTCACAGATAAAAATTTCAATAATAATAACAATCTATTATTTATATATTACATATATTATAAAAAAAATTAAAATATTTTTTTTACGTGCTTGAAACTTGACCTTTATTCAATAAGAAAAATTACATATTAAAAAAATAAATAAATATTACAAAGCATAACTTATCATCAAAAATCTCAAAAAACATTTCCTGGTACTTAAAAACTATAACCTCTCTAACCACTCATATAAGCCAAACCCAATATCATATCAATCTCATCTCTTTTTAATAACATGAAAAAACAATGTTTTAAATAATAATACAAAGACATAAACTATATCATCAAAAATCTCAAAAAACATTTCCGGGTACTTAAAAACTATAACCTCTAAGCACTCATATAAGCCAAACCCAATATCATATCAATCTCATCTATTTTTAACAAGGACGGGAGGCAGTGGTAGTCCAGCCAATTTTATAGGAGAAATAGAAGAATGAGGAAATGAAAATTTTCGATAAGAGATATACTTACGATATTCGGTATTCAAAGAAACAAAGAAAGAAGGTACTAAATCAATAATTACAGAAAATAAATAGCAGTGAAAATATGCAAATTTTGTTCTCAATATTATTTAGGTGTGATAAAATCTTTAAGTTAATTTTGTTAGTAGGATGCATCATAGTTTCAAATACAACATGATTATTCTAACTTGACTCATGAGAGAAGAATCAACGAACCTACAACGTCCTTAGGTTGAAGGAGCAGTGAGGCTGTTTGTTGACACCTATTTTGTTTCATTAATCATTCGTTTGGATCTATCGTAGAAATTAATTGCAGTTAATTAACAGGTCTGGCAAGAGGCCATTAAACATCACGCTATTATGAACTGATGAAAACAATGAGAATAACTTGACAGGTCTGGCAAGAGGCCATTAAACATCACGCTATTATGAACTGATGAAAACAATGAGAATAACTTGACGACATATATAATGAGAAATATGAATTTGCTTTATATTATAGAAATAGACATAAATATTTTACATTTTTTTTTTTTTTTAAATTGTTCTTCTATTTAATTAATTTATAATTTATAATTAATTATTACTCTAGTTAATTGTTCGCTGCTTTAATACCCATTTGAGCATCTATTAATACTCCAGTTTGCCAGCCATTTGCGCATTTGTTAATAATCCGGTCTACCAATATCAGATCAACGCCATTGGGAATGAAATTATATAATCTGGATTACCATGCTGCATGTTATTATCAAGAGACATAAATAATATCGGATCAACGCCATTGGGAATGAAATTATATAATCTGGATTACCATGCAACATGTTATTATCAAGAGACATAAATAATATTTCCGAATCTGGATTACCATGCAACATGTTATTATCAAGAGACA